>JAUMHM010094445.1:0-25362 GCA_032362435.1 Melikaiella ostensackeni
ATCCACGGGCTGGGTTGCAGCCAAGTGCATAATGGGGGGACCTACAGCTTAAGGTGGAATCCGAACCACCAGAACCTTGGTAAAAGTACATGGAACAATATCCAGAGGTACCGGCTCAGGGATCGAACCCCGGATTAATTATTATTATTATTATTATCATTATTATTATTGTCTTGTTGTTGAGGAAGTCTTTAGTTAATAACAGGTTCATGAAAATCAGAACACTTATGTACAATCTGAAAAATACTATTTAATGATATGCTTCATGAGAGAATATATTGACTTGTTAACGTATTGGCTCGGTTCTTGATTTCATATTTTAACTTTAGACTTTACTTGCAGTCAGATTGGGGTTGACTAATCAAATATTGATCCGACGAGTGATCAATTGCGAATGTCCATGCTCCGTACATTTCATTTAGACATTTTTCTTGCTGGGGTTGAGGAAACGCAGATTTCGAAAGGGATACAAGACAGTAGGGGTACTATTTGACGTGAATTGGTTGCCAAAAATGTGGCTGAGGATACAAGACACAACGCGTTTCTAAACCTGAGTAAGACCCCGAATAAGACGGCAGACGCCGGAATAATCCAAGATTTCAAAGCGTGATGGCAAAAGGCTGACTGTAATTAAGTGACATAGCGTTAAAAATGTATAACGGCCCTGAGTTACGGTGAGGCCCTTTTCGAAGTTTAGCTCTTGGAGCAATAAAGCCCGAACGGTTTAAATTTACAATGTTTACTTCCATCCTAGTTCTAAAGCAATTGAGTAATGAATGCGACGAGCCAAACGTGACTAACCAGGGTTTAAGACGATTATCGAAGACAAAAATTGCAGCTTTACACTTAAAACCTGAAAAGTTTGCATTCTGAAATATTAGAGAAGGTTCAAACATAATTTGAAATATAATAATAATCTGGATACAATATTCAAGAATAGTCAGAACCGAATAATTATATATGTAATTAAAATATTGATCAAACAACCACCGCAGGGTCCTCCTGGGAGCGACTGCTACCCATGAAAATGACACCGGCACATCCTATGTAGATCCCTAGGACTTTCACCTACATGTGATCCTACCCAATAAACTATGACTTGTCCCTACATTAATTTCTACCTATGACCCTATCTTAAATCCTTTGTCCCACCTTATACCATCCTACAATCAGTTCCTACGTCAATTCCTATGTTCCATCCTATAACCAGTTCCTATGTTGTGTCCTATATTCCACCCTATACCCGGCAATATTATAGTATTTTGAAGAACAAAATAATTCATTAATGATGAAAATTGATTCAGAATTGCCACTTTTCTCTATAGCAACTGTAAAAATAATTCAAAAGCCCAAATTAATAATGTTGAATAAACAATTGCAGATTGCAGGCTGATTATAGGGTGGAGCATGGGACGTAACGTAGCGGTGGTTCTAGGGCGGAATATAAGATTTCTCGTAGTAGTTGGTTATAAGATGAAACATAGGATTTAACGTAGGAACTGATTGTAGGATGGCATAGGGTAGGACCTAGAATTTAAGATAGGTTCATAGGTAGGAATTAGTGTAGTGAAAATTCATAATTTACTGGGTAGGATCATACGTAGGCACAAGTCATAGGAATCTAAATATGATTTTATATAGGAGGAAGTCATATGATCCTACGTAGAATCCTGCATAGTTTTCAACGTGGGAACCTATGCAGAAACCTTTTTAGGAATATATATAATTTCCTATGAAGGTTACTGCATAGTTTCCTACGTTTGGTCCAATTTCATTTCCTATAGGTAATACCTTTAGGAACCTATGTAGGTATGTACGTTCATAGAATCCTTATATTATCCTTATATATCCTTATATATATATATATATATATATATATTTGAAAATAATTTAAAGTTACTAGAATTATTATCTGATTTATCTAAGTATCTCCGAGGGCGTGAAATTCAAAATCAAACATGGTCCTTTTTTCGGTGTGAGACGGGTTGCTGCTCTACATGCTTCAGTTATGACTGCCGAAAAATAATATTTTTCAGAATTTTACAATGTTAACAGAGTCTCTGAATTTTGGGCTCCTCATAAATACTATCTCTGA
This sequence comes from Melikaiella ostensackeni, assembly GCA_032362435.1. Taxonomy (NCBI): domain Eukaryota; kingdom Metazoa; phylum Arthropoda; class Insecta; order Hymenoptera; family Cynipidae; genus Melikaiella; species Melikaiella ostensackeni. The sequence goes on from JAUMHM010094445.1 coordinate 2,096, forward strand.
TTTCCAAGCTCCAACTCTTCATATTAAAAAGCAACTCCTTTGTACCACGTAGATATTACTTCGGCGAAAAAAAATAAGCTTTGTCAGGATTTTTCAATGTTGAAAGAGTCTCTGATTTTTGAGCTTCTCAAAAATACCAACTTCGATTTTTGGGCTTTAACTCTTATGGCTGAAAACTACCCCCATTGTACCACGTAGATATGACATTGCCGAAAAATAATCTTGTCCAGAATTTGACAGTGTCAACACAATCTCTCATTTTTAGGCTCCTCATAAATACCAACTTCGATTTTTGGCTTTAGCCCTTATTACCAAAAAGCAACCCCTCTGTACCACGTAGGTATGAATTTGCCGAAAAATAATCTTTTTCAGAATTTTTTAATGTTAGCAGAGTCTGATTTTTGGGCTCCTAAAAAATACCAACTTCGATTTTTGGATTCCACCCCTTATAATTAAAAAGTACTCCAATTGTACAGTGTGGATATAACTTGTGAAAAATGATCTCTTTCTGGATTTTACAGAGACAATAAAGTCTAACCTTCTAGAAAATTTGATGTGTATTAACATTCATTTTTGACTTATTCAAAAACTTAACCTAGCATCACAAAATGTGGTTTATATCTATGCTAAGTTCCTGACAGTCGATAATGGTTCGTGTCCAAGCTAAGTTGTAACTTGTCAATTCCAGCAGTAGATAGCGGAAAATTCAACTCATACTCAACTAATACTCAAAATGATGGCAATTTTCACTTAGGTGGGATATATGCGAAGTGTCTTAACTTAACCTATACGTAAAATGCTTATTTATCTAGTGTCAAAAGTAACGAGATTGCACGAAATTTGAAGAATACAACTCAACGATTTTTGACTAGCGCAAAAATTTAATTTCAACCCAACGATGTTTGAATAAAGTCCAAGGTTGAAAATGCAGCCGAGCAATGTCTGTGATTTTCCACCGCTGACAGAAAGCATCATTTGGATTTGGAATTCGACCCAACGATCTTTATAATATTCAACGCAGGAAAGAAAAATACCGCATGAAATTTAAAATGAGCTTAACTTATTCTTAACTAACTGGATGGGTTAAAATAAATCTTCACTTGATGTAGAATTAAATGTTTGGTTTATTTACGTAAAAAGACTTAGCCTAATTTTTTACAAGAGAGAATCTTAACCTATAATGTGACAAAAGTGAACGTAGTTAAAACATAAATTCACAATGGTTATAGAAGTCTTTAAGCTTTGTGTTGCTTAAGGAAGGATTCGTAGTATTAATACTTCCAGTTGTATCGTTGTCATTGCCTCTGCTCTGCTGATCCTGAGGAGATATTAACAAGGTCTTGAAAGCCAGAGCATTTCGAACTACGCAATTTGCATTCCAGCCTTGAAAGTAGTGATTGCATCTCGTTGAAACTGTACTGTACAGTTTTTTATGGAAGGACATCCTAGATCTTTCAAATTATATACGTTTTGCACGTACTGGGACAACTACTTTTTTCTATCCGAGTCTTTTGACGTAGATTGCACGAGCGTCACATAGTATTTCTCGGATTACAAGTCTTACTTCTTCATGGGGTATGTCATCAGATGTCCATTCTAGTCCATGGTAATTGCCCGTCAATCATAAATTATCACTTTTGTATTTGGCAGGCAGCGACTCCCAGTAGTAGGGTGGTTCAAAGAAGTAGGCCACAGGTTGAGCGTCTTTCTCGAAAGAAAGTATAGCCAACTCCTTAAAGACGAACTGGTTGATGGGCTTCTTGAAGCCTTGCGGGTCCACAACGAATTCCACCTCGATGAAAACTGCACTTTGAAATGGGAAATTTCTCCTTCTGAACCATTTCCCCACCACTAGAATTACCGACCACCACCTCAAATATCTTAAATCAACTTCTTCACCCCGTTACTAATGGGTTAGCAATGAATAATACGATCATGTGTAATTAGTTAGGTGGCTGCAGTTTCAGCGGGAAAATTGTCTGGAGGTTCAAATTCCAAACGAACGTCCACTGAAGCCTGTTTCAGAATTTCATTTTGCTTCGAATATTCTAGAAGAATCAGTGGAAAGTGCTCTTTGAAATGGCTTTTTTGTAATTTTGGTTCAGACTCTTTACCATACTAGGTTGTGTAAAAGTTTGTATACATATCGTATTATAGTCCAAACTGATTATACATGATGAGCAGATTCAAACCGGCGTATGGATAGTACTATACTGTGAATTTCAGAAAAGCTTGTCATTTTAAAGTTTGAAAAAATGTAAAGTTTGAAAAAGTTAAAAACAGAAACAAAATTAGAGACAAATTTTTATTTTGCATCACTATATCCGTTCTTGTTCCATGAGATTTTGAAAATTTGTTGAATAAAACTTGTAAGGAAATAAAATATGATAAATTGCCGTTGTTTACTGTAGACCCTGTAGGTTAAAACATGTGTCAATGAAGCATGCACACTAAAGTCACATTCGGGTTAGAATTAGTACAATGTTTCTAAAGGCTTATTCACATCTATTGAACCGCAACCAGGGATGGGATTGTACAACGTGACTGAAAGTAACTATGGTTTGTCATTCTTTTCATTCGGATACGAAATTGAAATTCAACCATCGCTTATAAAATTAAATCAAAGTAATAGAAAAAAATTAAATGACGAGTGCAAAGCGTTTTATCTCTTTAAATATCAATTTATCAATCACAAAACTTTCTATAGTACAGAAAATTTGCAAAAGTAATTACAGTTCTTGCACGCATTTTCAATTCAAAGAGATTGCATAATTGTAAATATGTTCAGTAAAACAACAAATTGTAATAAAAACAAGAACAGCAAAGATTCAAAGTAAGGTAAAATATAATGAAGAAACATGGCATAAAACTGATGGTGTTCATTTGAAGAGACGCTCTACAATTGTTTTCTGTACCATTTGTATAGGCTGTAGTTTCACAGTAAACGACTTTGTGCAACGTTGAATCAACTTTGTGCAATGTTGAATCAACTCTGTGCAATGCTGAACCAACGATCAAATCGATGCAAGGAATAGGCGGAAGTCACAGAACTGCTTAGGCCAGCTAGAATGAGTTATCCACGTCGTCGCTTACAAATGCGTGGTATAGACGAGACTTGGCAGGCAGATTTGGTTGAAATGTTACCCTATGCCCACGAGAATAATAGCTACAAGTACTTACTTACAGTTGGAGATATTTTCTCCAATTACACCTGGACTGTTCCTGTTAAAAGCCAGTGCGGACCAGATGTCACTTCAGTAATGCAATGTATACTGGTACAAGGTCGTATTCCTAAAAAAAAACTTACACATTGATAAAGGCAAAAAATTTAATAATTCACATTTTAAAAATCTGATGCAACAATATGGCACCAATTTCTACTCAACGCATAATAATATGAAGGCATTAATTTGTGAACGATTTAATAATCACAAGCTCAAGAACAAGATGTGGCCACAATTTAGCCTGAGAGGCAACTACAAGTAGATAGACATCTCCACCAATCTTGTCTCCAAGTACAACAATACCGAACATCGAACAACAGGTATAAAGCCGAAAGATGTCACTGATGAGGATTAGGAGATGCTCATACAGCGCTTTAGTAAAAAACGCAAAATACTCAACAGAAGGACAAAGTTCAAAGCTGGTGACAGGCTTCGAGTAGGCATGTACAAGCACGTTTTTGAAAAAAGGATATATGGTACACCAGATTGGATGACAGAGATAGTCACCGTGGATCGAGATATGTCGACGAAACTCATCGCTTACAAGTGCAAGGGCTACTAAGATCAACCCATCTCTGGTGGACTCTATGAACATGAACTTGTCAAAGTCAAACTTCCAGACATTGACTCAGTGGAAAAAGTGTTGAAGAAACGTGGCAACAAACTGTTTGTCAGGTAGTTAGGCTTTGGAAGTTCACACGACAGTTGGATAAATGAATCGAATATATAATTGATATTAAACCAACGTCGAATCGATGTTAAGCCTGCGGTGAATCGATGTTAAATCATTGTTGAATCGACTTTAAGCCAGCGTTGAATCGATGTTAGTACTTTATTGCATCATGTATTGTAATATTGAGAAAATATCTCCAGAAATCTGGTGGTGGGGATAAGGGCCTATAATAGGAGGCCAGTTCTTCGCTTTCATCAGTCTACTGTCAGATGTCAGATAGTGAAGAAAAGCAGCAAGAGCTTAAAAGTAGTTTGAACGTATTTCTAAAGAACATCCATGATTCGAAACCAGTGATACAAGGGCGAACCGATTTACGAACTTTATCAAGAAAATTTAACACTGTGGCTATCAATAAGCATATAAAGCGGTGAAGACGGACTTTCTCACGAAAGTGAACAAAACCGCCCACAATGATGACTTCCGTCCGTTAGAGAAACTGAAAGAACTAGACATGGAGAAAAGATATTAACTTACAGACATAAAAAAAATGTTCAACAAAGTTTGGAACGACGGCGTTTTTCATATCCATAGAAAAAAATTCTCTGTCTTTCTACCTTAGAGAGTGTTTAACCTTCTAGGAGCAGATAAAAATTTGTTTTTGGAAACAAAAAGAGCCTATCTTGAAGGTGATCTCTGTATAAGATATCACGGTGAATACTACAATTCAATTGAAATAGTGAAAAAATATGAAGTGTGAAGTTATAAATTACCGCTCAGTATCTGAAAGCCTTCAGTTGGATTAACATTATGTCTTTTAAATCCCGAAATCACATGCTGCGTTCCACTACATACAATCTGAATTCATCATTTACAATACAAATTATCATCAGTGCTGGATTCAAAACATGGAAAGTTAGCCTCATCGGTTAAACTGCTAGCCAGTCATCCTCATGCAAGTTCAACATTGAATCCTGAAGAGTAGGAATTGTTCAAAAGTCACTTCAACACCATTTTATTATACTTTGATGGTCAAGAGAAGCAATGCTGTATCGACTGTGGAAATTTCGGTGTACATGACTATATCTTATGAAGATTATATAGTGGCTTTGGAGGAAATTCAAGATACTGAATTTTAAGCCCCAAAATATTATCCATTCATACTACAAGAAACAACGTTTTCTGTTCTACAGAAAGTCAATCTTTGTAACGATCGGTATATTCTAGAACAGAGTATTATACCTTTTCAACGTACAAAGGATATTATTATTAAAAAACATTGCTGAATGTGTTTGGTGTAATATGAAATTACCTTGTAATTATCAAAACGAACCCATCACTGGCGGATTCTACGAACACGAACTTCTTAAAGTCAAATATCCAGATATTTGCCGTGGGGAAAAAGTTCTGAAGAAATAAGGAAATAAAATCTGTGTAAAGTGGTTGAGCTTTGATAATCCACATGGCAGCTGAATAGACAAATCAGATATATAATCAACCCTGTTCTTCATTAAGACAAAGTTGAATCAGCGTTGAATCTACACTATCATCTGATGTTTTATATTAAGTCTACGCTTGTACTAACTAGATGTAAGGTTCTGAGAAATAAAAGGAAGAGTTAATATGCACATTGTTGATTTACTGGACATATTTACAATAATATAATCTCTTTGAATAGAAAATGCGTGCAATAACTGTTACTACTTTTGTAAATTTTCTGTACTATAGGAAGTTTTGTGATTAATAAATTGATATTTGAAGAGATAAAAAGCTTTGCACTTATTATTTTATTTTTTTCTATTACTTTGAATTAATTTTATAAGCGATGGTTGAATTCAAATTTCACACCCAAATAGAAAGAATGACAAACCATAGTTACCTTAAGTCACGTTGTACAATCCCATTCCTGATTTCAAAATAAAAAGGGCATAGCAGGATAACAATGTGTGTGCTGCCCCCGCTCGGATCTGGTTGAGATTTTTACAATATGTTGCCATTGATCAGAGTTTGAATTGACCGAAAGATTAAACTTGAAAAAAAAGTGTACGGGAGTTATGGGGTCTATAAGGTGAATTAATGAAAATAAATTTCTCGAAGAAGGCTAAAACAATTTTGTTGGAAAAAAATGTGTTATGGGACTCGACGGGACAATGTTAGAAAAAAATTATGAATTTATTATGTTGACCACAAGTGCTGCAAAAAAATTGTAATTCTTATGGAATTTTTTTAAAGGATGTCTTCTAGGCACACCTACCATTTCCTTTATAAATAATGCTCAGATGCTTTTTCAGAACATCTCCAAGTTTCATAGGGTTCGGATGAGTAGAACGTAATTTTAAAAATTGAAAATCTCAAGCGTATAGGTCGCAGTATCCCGGGAGTAACATAGGGTACACGTACGTGATAGCAACCCCTGTAGAACATGAGAGGATTCATTTGTTTTGTCATTACAAGTGTTTTCTGTTTTGGTGACCACGTTTACTTCATTCTCCGCTTTATCTTTCCATTGAAAAAACTGGTCGCGGGTAGTGTTATTTTCCTTCGATAATCGAACCTTTTCTGATTATCCAATTTGTTTTCATAATTTCAATCAAGGATTTGGTATAGTTCTCTGAACACTTACTGCGTTTCTCGATTTTCGTATGATTCTTCATAGTACGTGTAAGCATTCATTTGATTTGTCACTTCTACTGTTTTGGCGACGACGTTCACTTCATTCTCCGCTTCGTTTTTCCGTTGAAAAAATTGATCGAGTGTAGTGTTTTCTTCTTTCGATAATCGAACTCTTTTATGATTATTCACTTTGTTTCCAGCATATCCATAAAGGTTTTGGTATTGTTCTCAGAAAATTTATTGCGTTTCTCGATTTTTGTACGTCTTCTTGTAGTTCATGTTTGATGTGGTTTGTATATTGTTGTGTGTTCTATATAGTTTTCAGAGCAATTATTGCGTTTCTTGATCTTGTTACAATTTTGTAGTTTAAGATTATAGGATCACAAGCCCTATTTCTTAATTAACATTTATTTTTATCATCAAACAATCCCAAATGTGCCGGGTGTAATAAGTTCATAAGAAAACTATTGGGAATGAAAAAAGTGGTCCAAACTGAGGCTGAAGCATCAACTTTATCAGATAGGCTCCAAAAAACGATATTTGTTTACGATATTTTATGTGCAAAATGTCGAGTGTTTCAATATAAGAAACAAAAAATTGATGAAGATGTAGAAAGCACGTCTCCTGAGAATGATAAATGTCTTTCACGGTTAAAAACTGATGATCCAACATTTAAGCCACGGCTAAAACCTGCAGCAGACAAATCAAGCATCGAAAAGTTTGAAGTTCAAATCTCGAGAACTATTTCGACTCATAAATGTTGTTGCCTTTGTTTCGCCACAACAAATCTAACTGTCGTTCCAGAAGAAGCTCGTTTACAATCTTATATTAAAAGAACAATTCATATACCTGCAGAAAGTCGATGTTGTCCAACGCACATAATAAAAAACCGATTTTTTGACAAGGATCTGGGCAGTTTGCAGGTGTACTCCCATGCCTCATGTGTAAGCGCTTCAGAATTGAGTACAATGATGGAGAATCTTGCAGTAAAATGCGATACTACACTGTATGAGAAAATAGCAGATTTTAGCCTTTCTGAAAAGCAGCTTCTTGTTTTCACAGGTTTGACATGGGAGAGTATAATACAGTAAGGGATATGATAACTTCAATGCGGGACAGACAGACTCGTAACATTACTCAAACACTTGTTGTATTTCTCTTTAAACTCCGGACAGGTAATTCAAATCGACTTTTGGCTTCCATTCTGCAAATCGAATATGAACAGCTTGTTTCAGAATACACATCAGCAATAGTGAAATCATTTGAAGAAGATGTCTTGCCATCTCGTTTCGGATTAACTCATTCGAATAGAGAGCACTTAATTGAAACTCACACCACAGAAACAGCCAAAAGTTTGTTTGATAATCGTACAAATCTGTTTTTGATCTGTGATGGAACTTATGCACGTCATCAGAAAAGTACGAATAATGAGTTACAGAGAAAAAGTTTCTCAGGTCAGAAGAAAGTACCACTCTCCAAGCCTTTCACAATTCGCACAACTGATGGATTTGTGGTTGATATGCTAGGGCCATATCTTGCGAATTTCAATGATGCAAAGATCATGAAAACTCCTTTCCAAAATCCAGATGGTTTGTGCAAATTGTTTAAAGAGAACGATAATGTTGTTCTTGATCGCGGCTTCTGGGACGCGAAAGCTGACCTAGAGTTCAAAAAAATCAACGTTCTAATGCCTGCTTTGAAAGGGAAACGTTAATAGTTAACTACAAAAGAATCAAATGAGTCCCGTAATGTCAAGAAAATTCGTTGGGCAGTTGAATCTGTTCACGGAATGTTAAAGCAAAAATATAGACTCTTAGACCACAAACTGGACAACAAGATGCTTCCAAAAGTTGGAGCCCTCTTTCGGATTGCATCGTTCTTCATGACCAATTCGGAGAGAGATCAAAATCTGATACTGAATTTGGAACTGAGATTTTAGATGGAATAAGAGCCAGAAAAAATCTTGAAAATACTTTGGCTACTGAAGTAGAAGAGAAAGGCTGGCTCCGTACGAAAGTTATTTTTCGAAACATAACATGCAATGACATTTTGGATTTTCCAGAACTGACCGAGAAAGAATTAAAAATATTTTTTACTGGATCATATCAGCTATCGCAGGCAGTATCATACTTGGCCGAAATGATTGACAAAGATGGACAGATAAACATGCAATACGTGAAAGATCAAACGAATGTGTTAAGATTGCAAGTTCAATCACGGCATATTTCTAAAAAAAAAATGTAAAATTTTCATTAAATATAAGCCGAATAGTGTTGGCATGTCTGGCTTGCGCTAACGGAAATAGGACTGTTGGCTGCTGTTCACACATTGCTGCAATCATACATATACTATCTGTTCCATGCAAGGTACGTTTCCAAAATTCTAAAGGCAGCTGAAATTCTCTGCGAAATGGTCACTAAGAATAATATCATTCCTGCAACTGAAGACGACAGCGACGAAGATTAAGAGTGGTCTCATCAATATAGAGTAACCTGATTCGTGACAGGCAAGGTGACTCACGATAAAGAAGCACCCCATAATAGGAGGTCATAAGTCGTACTGTAAAGCCTAAGTGGTGGATTTTGGAAACTACAATTCTCTTTTAGGCTGACTACACGTGTCATTAAAAAATGCTTCAATTTTTAGATACAATTTTGTTCGACTTATTAGTCAGCGTCAAAGATTTCGCAAATATTTTTACTAGACTTCTTTAGGTTTGATACTGGTTGGAACGGTAGGGGTATAGTGTCGTCAGTAACCGTGGCCGGATTTAGTCATAACCTGCGACATATGCGATACGTCCGAGAATTACAATATAATCAAAGTCTTTAATTTGCAATTTTTGTTTCACTGTTCGGCACATGCAATGATTCTACTTTTTCGAGTATTCCGCAAAGAGTATTCGGAGTAGTGTAAATAGTTCCTTTTCGCTCAGTTTGCATGTGTAGAAATGAAATGCAATAATCACTTTATGGATATACTCTTCGAAGATGAATGGCATAAAAACTTTCTATCAGTCAGGAACATGTAGTGTCAGTCAACACTCATCGAACATGGTAAATCCTGTTGTAGAATATACAAAATACTTCTTTCGCCGCTACTTCAAACTCACAACTTCTGCTTCGTCTGAAACTTACCCACAAAAAACTCTCGATTATTCGTTGACTCTGTTTATGGTTGACAAGCAAGACTAATTTGAAGTCAGGGCTTATTCGTTGATGAAGATTGAATAAGAACGCAGGGTCCCGCTGGGAGCGATTGCCATCCATGCAAATGACACCGGCTTCTAGTAGAACCGCGGTAAATCACACCCATAGCCACGCCTCACAACCGTGAGATGGGCGGCCACATGGTACGGTGGAATCACGATGAAGGGCCGGCAAAACCCTCGTGAGTCCTAAGGGCACGGAGCGACCCAAGAATGACAGCTCTTTGCATCCATCTCGCAAGTGCTTTGGCATGTTTCTCGTACGCGGGTATGGCTTGGAGGTTACGAACCAGTGATAGCGTCGCACCTCCGAGAGCACCGGTGACGGGGACTATCATTTCAACCGAATATTCTCGGAACATTCGCCGCAGCTTCCTTATAAAGTCTCGATACCTCTCCGCCTGTTCCTTCTCCTTGACTGTGATGTTTCTGTCGGTCTGAGCCGAGAACTCGATCATGAACTTACATCGTTTCTCTTTTTGAAGGAGTAAAATGTCAGGCCTCGAGTGTGTAATAGGGGCTTTTAGCACGAATTTGTAGTTCCAGTAAATTTGGCATTTCTCGTTCTCAACAATTGACTCTATCTCTCTGGGAGCATTCGGCAGGGCAGGGTCGCGCTTATCACCATAAAAACGACAAAGATGGTAATGAAGCACTCTTAGGGCCGTATTTTGTCTGTGGAGATATGTCGCTCCCGCATAAGTGGGACACCCGGATAGTATGTGCCAAAGGTGCTCAGAAAGTGCATGACACTCCCTGCACCTATCTTGATGGTGTTCGAGGAAGTTGTTGACCTCTGCTTTCTTCAGCCGGGCTTTTAGAAGTAAGGCATCTAGATGGAGTAATGCACTTTCCTCACTTCTCATGTTAAGATCCAGGCTAAGGGTCTCGGCCACCAACAGATAGGAAGACCAAATCTGTAGAAGGAGACGTTTGTATCTGCTTCGTAGAGCATCCTTTACTTATATTATATCCCGAGTGCGGCTCTCTGGCGCGCCTAGGTACAGGTAGGTCTCTCCAGTACCAAACTGTCTAATAGCACTCCTGTCCACGAGCTCAGAGTCGTCGGGGAAGCTAGCAAGTCGTCCGCGCTTCAGATGAATCTTGTGAAACTTGTCCAATCCAGAGTCCATACCTATTTCTCGTGTGTACCTCTCGGAGATCTGTAGAGCATCCTTGAGATGCTTTGTTCCAGAAGCATAGATCTTCATGTAATCCATATAAAATACATGAGTGACCTTATGATCTCGATTTAGTAGTCTCGCCGCAGAGGTACTCATAAGAATCGCGTAGTGCGAGAGATAGTGGCAGAAGTGTGATGAAAAAGAGGTGAGGGCTCATGGTGTCGCTCTTAAAGACGCCCCTCTGGAAGTTGACGTTAGTTTTCATACAATGTTTTCCAGATAAGATAGTAAACCTGGTTTCCCAAAGGAACATCAATCTTTCTATGCATTCCACTATGTGTGGATGAACTTTCAACCTTTCCAACAGACAGATGATAAGTCTATGGGAGGCTGAATCGAAATCTTTCTGGTAATAAATCCAGGCCATCGATAGATTAAGATTGTAGACTGCAGCGTCTTTGCAGACGCTCCTGTCGATTAGCAGATTCTCCCGGCAGCCTGCTACGCGTTTTTTCGATCGACGTTGTTCATGAATCTCTCTCCATACAGGTCCCATTGTCGGAACAGTCCTGTCGTTCAGGATAGCTGTGAAGATCTTGTACAGTGTGTTTAGACAAGTTATTGGCCTGTAGTTCCTTCATTTAGACAAGTTGCCTCTCTTCGGTAGGAGTACAGTGCGACCTAACACCAGACACTGTGTAATGAGAACTTTAAATATGAGTTGAAGATCCGGGCAGGATGTTGGTGTGTGGAAGTAAACTTCTTCCGACAGAAGTTCGTGATACCATCTGGTCCGGCTGTGCAGAAGTTCTTCGTGCCTCTCAGTGCTTTCTTCACCTCTTCGGCCGTGATTAGTGCGCATTGCTTCTCGGACGTCGTGAGATTGCTACACGGCTCCTGGAAACGCATGATCTTCTCAGATTCTTTATGAAATGGGTATTGAACATCGTAAATTTCCCTCCAAGAAGCCTCGACTTCGACGGCTTCGAGCGACTTTCTAGTAGAAACAGTGGAATGCTGGAGAGGCACGATGGGTCAGCAAAAAACTGTTGATTCTCCCTGCCCCATCCCTCCCTCTTCTGTATTCTCCTCCTTGCGTCAAATAACACCGGTAATTTGTCAATAATGTGCTATTTAATAGTCGGCAACTTTGACTTGTTCAATGTGTGATGGTGGATCATGAGTTCCTGAGCGAACTCTTGGATCCTTACCGTAAAAGGCTTACCAGACGTTCTATAGTCAATCTCACACTGAATACGGAACGCGTTTTCCTAGCCCAGCCATACTTCTTTTTCAGTTAATGCAAGTGCTTTGTGGTCTTTTGATCTATCGTCGGCTTTACTCTTCGATTTAAATCGGACAAAGCTCTCGCCACATCATGAACTGAACAAGTGATGGTCCAGAGGTCGGACTCCTCCGAAAGATCCTCACAAAGGGCGGCATCCATTTCAGCCAAATCTTTGGGCTAAGGTGGAACCTGGATGTTGATGTTTCTCCTTAGCCTGAAATCGCTATCTGCTTTTGGGGGATGCCTGATTTATTTGGTTGGCCTTAATGTCGCTTGCTGTTCTTCGTGTGCCCTCGGTACAGGAATTCTCTATCCGCAAACTGAGGACGCGTCCGGTGGCTCTGTCATAGTTATAACCTTTGACATTAATTTAATAGTTTGAAAATGACTTGAATTTTATTGAATTTTCTGCTGTGTATTTATATCATAGTTCTACAATAATTATGTCTACTTAAAGTATTACTCTTTACAAAAAACTTGTATCAAAAGCGACATAAATAAAACAATTTTAGTTTGATAACATAATAACGTCCATCTGAAAATGGCCCATGTTGCTGATGCTGGTTTAGGTGAGTAATTTTTCGAAGTAGCCATTTTGCGATCGCAGGGGGAGAGTGTAATATATTGACCGGTGCCTAATCTATCGGCAGTATGCTCATGTCGCGCACGACGGAATATTAAGGAGTAGTATCTCCTTATGCGTTTGGTGAGCAGAAGCGGGATGGTAGACCTCCAAGAGAAGCTGCGTGTTTCTTCTTCTTGTTTACCTCCCTCTATGCGAGAGTTGTTTATTGGTCCTAGGTCTGATGAGTGCAACTGATAAGTTACGAGATCCAGTGGTTCAATGATGTAAAGTAGATTGAGTAGGTCTTAGAATATCCAAGTGATTTGGACCAATCAGTAGACAGTTACACCAGAACGTAACCCTGTGAATAACGTTTAATGGCGTAGTGGACCAATACTGGCACCCGTTCACCGCGCATATCGAAAAGACAATCGCGAAAATGCTAATCAAATTGTAAGAATTTATCACTGTTATCATTGTCTAACTCTGGATTGGAAGGTTACCTTCTCTCAGGAAACGTACTATTAAAGCTGTCTTCTTTGGCACAGTGGAAGCATTTACTAAAAAAATCTATGAAGTTTCTCCTAAATAAACTGTACGTTAGACCATAATGATTAGAGCTTATTCAAGCGATTGTTAACGTATCCCTTTTTCAGCATTACGTTTGACGAACCACGGTTGTCTACAATCAATGAAATATTGATCAAAGTAATAGTACAGGCATCTGGTGGCTTTGCACCAGAAAAAATCTGAACAGTGGAATGTTTAATGACAAAGTTTCGTTAGAAGGTCCTTTTTGACATATCAAAATTTCTAGAACAGATCAGCAGGAGTCACAGTCAGTCCCCTATTCTCCCTTTTTCCCTATTTTTCCCCTTTTCCTCTTTTTGCCCCTATTTTTCTCAAATTCCCCTAGAATCCCTATATTTGAGAATTTCGTCCACTTTTTCCCCTTTTTTTTCCTATTTTTTTTGAGCTGCGATTAAGTACTCAAGAATTATAATAAACAGAAACGTATAATACTCAAAAATGTGCGCCACAATCCTTGTGCAGCTATGAGCATGCGCATCTAGCGATCTATAATTGAATTTTTCTGGAGGACTTTTAGTGCTGTGATGGTGTATTTATACCTCTGTCCGTCCGACCGGTGCAGGCAGAAAAGTCCATAAGAGTAAATGAGATAGTACTTTTTATCCAATTTTCCGCTATCTCTTTCTTTTACTCTTATGGACTTTCTGACTGCATTGGTCGGACGGAAAGAGGTATAAATACATCATGATGGGTAGGACTAAAGAAGCAGCAATTTTAGAAGATATTGCAGAAGAAAGGAAAGATATTAAAAAGTTAGGAACTGATTTAGAATCTTTTGTAAAAGTATGTGTGGAAGCTACAAAAAATGCTAAATCTATTCAACAAACAGTAAAAAATACGCTAAACACAAATGCGACACTCACGACCATTAAAGAAATTATGAGTAGCTCAGATAAACTACGATCCAAAGAAAAATAAACGAAAACAAATTGTCTGTTTAACATGATTAAATCAACAGTGTCGCGAAAGAAAAAACAAAGTATCTCAAACTTAATTGACATATTTTCGTTCCTATGACATTTCATTTAGAAATAAATTGTAATTTAATTTCTTGATAAAATTTATAGTGTCTTATAAGAGTGTTACATTTAAGTTTCTTTCATTACGCTGGTATTTTTAAAAGAAAAAATCCCCTTCTTGAAAAAAAACCTTTTTTCGAGGAAAAAATCCCCTACTTTCCCTATAATTGAAAGGCTGAACCACTGTGACCCCTGAATCAATTGCCAAACCTGGGTTTTTTTTTAACAGTTCCAAAATTCATTCTTGCCTGGGTGGACCATTCCTATTGCATTGTAGAGCAAAATGTTCAACACGAAAAGTAAAGTGCCCAAAATTATGAGTAAAACTATAAAAAAACACTTTTTATCTTTTATATGTTCCGAGTTCTGGTAATTTGAAAATTCCCCACTTTTTTTTTATTTTCGGGGGAAAATCACTAAGTCTCAAAAAAAGCTCTCAAACCTCTCAAAGTTGACCATTTGTGCCTGTTTTCAGGGGGCAAAAAAATGCAGTTCCGTTTTTCTAAAAGGAATAGTTCCAGGTTTAATCTACATTGATAATGCCAAAAAATGAAATGAAGTCAAGGGAAATCTGCATAAGTCTGATAGAAGGCCTTTCAGTCCCATTATTTTGGGATTTGTGAGGTTACAAACATTTCATTTTTTTGTTGCATTTTTGACTAAAAACTGGAAAGTTGTGTTTTTGGAAAATACCTCGCTTCCTGTGAGTGCCACGACAGAATTTTTACAGAGCAAATGAAAGTGGAATCAATCTTGCCTAATCTGAAAAAAAGTATCTTAGCCTAATAGGTCACGAGTTTGACCTTGGAAAAGGGACTTTTCCTGCATAGAGGCATATGAGCTTATCGTAAAGTAGAGCTAAGGACATATTTCTTCATTTTTGTGCCAAGTAAGACTTCGTAATTCATTGAAAATGTCCAATACATTTTTTTTATTATTAAACAAATTGTAACAAACTCTTGTCATCACCCCGTTTGAGTACTTTTTGGTCATTTTCAAGTACTTCTGTAATAGAAAAATGATTTAAATTTATTGCAAAAATGTAATATGTCTTCTATCGTTGATAAACAAATAATTTTTAGTCATTGTTAATAAGGAGATCTTCTTATTAACTCTTTCTCTTCATTTTACTTCGAACTTACCTGCAGGATACTTGTAATTCGCAGTGAATGTTGTATACATTGAAAATATGTTGTGAAAATTTTTTGCATTAAAAATAAGAACAATAATTGAAATGCTGTATTAGGAAATACTGTTTTTGCTATCTCGTTCTGAAAATACGTAAATTGAAAAATAATTTAAATTTAAAAAAATTCAAAAAATTTAAAAATCAAAATGTAATATAAAAAGTATTTACTTTATTTCTATTAGCAACCAATTTAATTGATTAATTATTCATTCATTAAATTTCTAATTAATAAATTACATGACCTATTACAGATAGGACATTGTTTTTTTTTAAATTGCTGCAAATTGAGTCTACTTTCACTCATCTGTGGAACACTTTTCCATACACTTATTACATTCGAAGGTACAAAGTTTTGTTTGAAACTTAGTGATGTACCCCCGAAAATAAAAAAGTGGGGAATTTTCAAATTACCAGAACTCGGAACCTATCAAAGATGAAAAGTGTTTTTTAATAGTTTTACTCATAATTTTGTGCATTTTCTTCCCTGTTAAAACACTTTGCTCTACAATGCAATGAGAATGGTCCGTCCACGCAAGAGTGAATTTTGGACCTGTTAAAAAAAAAACAAAAAAAACCGGGTTTGGCAATGGATCTGTTCTAGAAATTTTGATGTGTAAAAAAAGGACCCCTTAACGAAGCTTTCTCATTAAAAATTTTACTGTTCAGATTTTTTCTGGAATCTCAAGCATTTTTCCTACGTGATGTCTGGACTATAATGCTTTCTCATGCTTTGACTTTCCGCTATCCAATTATCATTTAAACGCTAAAATGCGCTATTGTAGGCTAACTGATATAAATCAGTGTGGGCAATCAAGTAGTTTAACTGAACACGTTCCTCGATTTGCCACTTTGGCTAAACTATCCGCAGTTTCATTTTCAATTATTCCCTTATGGCCAATCGGTTTTTACTCAAATTGAGGTCCTTTAACTACGACTATTCTACAAAACTCTACTTGTTTTTAAGTCAATAGAAGACCGTGAAAACTGTAGGTTATAGTCAAGTTATGATACAAAGATGCAAAGTTTGAAAACGCCATTGCATCCGGGTGCCATACGCTATTTCTTGCAACAAATGCCACGAAAGATGCAGAGCAAATGCCGTGCAGATATATATCGGGAGGGGGGGGGGGGGTGCCCTCCGAAGAGAGAAAAACTACTTCAAAGGAATTAAAGAATAAATAAAAAGAGGTACAATAAGGGAGATACGAGCGGATTATCAACACACCGATTCCTACTATTGGACCGCCCACTTTCTACTTGAGAACATGTGGGTCGATGCAACCTGGGAAGGGATGATACTCTTGCGTACTCATACCGTAGTGACAGAATCAAACTACATCTATTATAAATGCATTGAGTTTTCGAAGAAATGGACGATCCGAGAGTAAGGATTAATGTGTCGATGATCTTGTGCTAGGCAGATCGTCGCCACGTATCATTTGGAATTGGGTCTCTGCCAATTGAAAAGCAGTGAAATAGCACTGGGCTGTCGGTGCCGTTTCAGGGACCGAATGTTGGGATTTTGACACTTGAACCGCAGAGAGCGAAGAATGTGGTTTTGGAGCGAGCTGACAGGGCGCAAAGTTAAGGGTAAAGTGCAATCGGGCATTATTTTTACCTAGGCATAGTAATAAAGTGTTCGGGAGATGGAGACCCCGAGTATAACAGATCAAATTTTAATAATGAAAAAATTTTGAAGTCAAAAGCCGCATATGAAAAATATGTGAATTAAATTTTTAAATATAACAATAAACATTTCTGAATTTTCGATTTTTGAATCAGAAAATGACTTTCAGAAAGAAAACGACTAAGAAATAAATAATTTTTCACTTCGTTATATTAACAAAAAATGACAATTTTTTAAACATTTTTTCTCTTTTGGAACAAATTACAATATGCATTGAATATTATAGTTAAAATCGTAGAAAATTTTTACTTAATGTAATTTCAATCTTCATTTTGATCACTTCAATTGAAAATTTGTCAAAAAATTTCTTATTTTTCAATTTTGAAATTACAATTAGTGCAGTTTGCCATCTGAATTAAAATTCCCCTGCTTGGAAGTTGAACTTCTTGTCCAGAAAAATTTTCTAGTTAAATTTCGGGTACTGATACGTTCTCATAAATATCTTTGCACAATTGAAGCAGGGAAAGCTAAACGGTGCTAAGTCCACTTTTGACGAAACTGAGTTTTCTTCAAAAATAATACTTTCTCGTCTTTTTACACTTATGTCAGTGAGAAAATTAAGGTTGTGCACTTTTTCAACCAAAAATTTATTAATTACATGTATTCGTATATTTTCAAATTTTAAAGAATTCAAACTAAATGAATGAAGTATACTAAAATATTCAATTTTTGAAATAATTCTACAGTTATTGTAGGATTTGAAAAAGTATTTCACAGTTGTAGATATTATTATAAAAATTAAAAAATGTTGTTTTATTATTATAAATGTTCCCTTTTTCTGTTTAATAGTGTTATTTCTTCATGAAATAAATGAAAGTATATTACTATTATGATTTTCTTAACGTTTTATGTACTTTTTTTTTATAATACCAGGGAAAGCTAAAAGGTTCTAAGTCCGTTGTCATTTCCATTAGATTATTTCAAGCACATGTAGCGCCATTTATTTTTTCACTCAATGGTTATTAAATTGATTGATCCCCCTACACAAAAAGAATAATTTACTCAATCGATTGTAAATTGTTCCTCTAGAAAGGTTTTTTATCTCTCCTGTAAAATTAAGCTGGCTGGACATAAAACCGTTTAGCATGCCCCGCTTCAATTTGATACGTTTAGGGTCATTCATTGCATTTCTGCTACTTGCTGACTATACAATAGCGGATGTAATCCTTTCGGCAGTTTTATTTTCATTCGAAATTGAATCTTCAATATATCCGCTGACAACTGCATTGGATTTCCATCCTCCATGTCGCTCAAGTGCGGTGATGTCTGTTCCTGCAACTGCTATCAGAGTTTCTGAAGTGCGCCTAGAACTGTTGCCTGTGTAAAATTCTGGGCTTTCAAGCTTCAAATACTCGGCAACTTTTCCAGAAGCTTTGGCGAATCAGAGGATTCTGATCACTTGGACATAATATTTACCATTCGGGTAACTGAGGGAAAAGCGGCCCGTCTTCGCGTTGCTGGGTTGAAGCGCTGCATATTTTTTGACAAGTTTTGCAAATTAGCCCGCTACGCCAAATATCAAAATCACCTGTAAATAAGAGTTTAATTAGGTTTTGTCTACAAGTATCCGAATTTGTTATTCATGTCTTTCATTTGATTTTATTTTATTTATATACTATTACTATATTTTTTTATGATTTTCCATTCATTTTTAATTTATTGGCAGATATTCCTGATCCGGAGCTTCTCTTAGAAATTTTTTGATGTCCTGCGATATAAAAACTTATTGTTTTTTTGTTCCGAAAACCTTTCGAAGTGTTTTTTGGGAAAGCAAATACTTTTTTGTGAGAGCTGATTTCGATGTTTTGATTCAGATTCATTGTGTTGCGCAGCACAGAATATTGCGAATAAGGGGTTGATGGTGCCCAGGTTTTCGATTTTTCACTGAAGTACGCAAGAAATACATTTTCTGAAAGAGACAAAATGAGTCAATTCAATTTTGAGATTCGGGTCTGGTTCCATCGCCCTCAAGCAGTTACAGATTTGGACGGAAAACTGGTGTATAATAGTGAACATTGCCCAAGTCAGTGATAAAATCAAACTAACCTGAAAAAGACGTTTTGCTTTGTTTTTCTTCTCTCCGCTGTATGAAAACTTTGTACACGTTATCATGTTTTTTCCTAGATTCTTCCGGGATCAAATTCTCCGCGGCATCGTAAGCCTTATCACGCAACTCGAGAGGCGTGAGAAATTTCAATTCATCGTCGCTGGGTTCTTTATTCTTATCCATTTTCCTTTTTTCATGTTTTTATTATCACCTGGCACTTTGTTGAAACATTACACTAATAGCAACTCACATCAATGCAAATGCAGGATATACGAAAAAAATATGCAAGTATAAACGTGAAGTTTGCTGATGGCATTAGTATCGAATTTCACTTTGTTTGCGCTCATTTCACTTTTCTCCCTTATTTTTCCCACGGATACGTGATCGATCGAGTAATCGCTAACTTCGTCGTCAGTCAACGAGCCACCAAAGCCGCATTTTCCGCGCGGGTATTGGACAAAATAAGTTTGTGAAACAACTGCGTACGGAGTTCAGTTTCTTATGTCTGTGTAGCGTGCACGATGTGCCCGATTCTCAAATGTTTTGGCAGAATTTATTCGCGCACCCCTTACCGTGTGCGAATAAAATTGGCCAGTTATTCGCACACTTCGCACTCAGTTGTCCCAAAAAATAGTATGTGTGACAAGTGCGCGTAGGTCATTTAAGACGAGTTTGAAGTTTGCCGACCGAGTAGCGGATATGGGAGACAGTTTAATGAAAGTTGAAAAGGTCTGGTTATACGATGTGATGAAATAGTCAGTACCTACCTCGCTTTAACATTCGTGTAAAAATTTCAGCTAAGTGTTACAGGTATACTGTCATGGCATAGTAAGTGACAGATAATCGTTTCCTTGAAGGCGGGATTTCTTGAGATGTTCGATGCTGCTACTGCTAACATCTGGTCACAACCTCCGACCAACTTTCTGAAGGACACCAAGAAAGCAATAAGTGTGAAACTTCGACCAATTAGAAGAAAATTTTTAAAAATGTGTGTAGAAATAAGGGAAGGAAACACCTTCACCAAAATGCTTCTCCCCTCTCATGCGCAAAATTTGAGGCTTCTCTCGGGCAAAAAAATATATATGCCTCTATTTATCGGCAACTTTTCGGTTTTATACATTTTACGAATAGGCGAGTTCAGAAAAATTCAATTTAAATTTTTGAAATTTATCTTTTATGAAATAAAATATTTTTTTCATCAAACTTGAGTAAAATATTGTGTTTTGAAGACATTAATGTATAGTTCAGAAGTATTCATTTGTATATTATTATTTTCCATGTATATTCGAAGGACTAACAACTCGGCATTTAAGATTCCATAGAACTTGAAGGTATTTCAAAAGATGTCGAAGATTTCCAAATATTTTACAATTCTTTAGATGGTTTTTACGGTTTTTTTTCTAATTTTATACCAACTAAATGCATCATTTAATGTATACATTTAAAAAATGTGATGTGCTATGTGAAAATTTTAAAATCTCAAATTTTGATTATTATCTATTCGAAAAACGTTATTTGCATATACCCCAGTGCTTTACGAATTGACTCTATATCTCTAATTTAATTCCTACGAATCCTTTAAAGACATTTCATTGAATTACTCCGCAATAACTATTGAACTTTTTTATTCCAGGCTCACTTGAAAAATTGCCGAACTTTTTTTAATTACACCTAAATAATTCTACATTTCATGTGGAATGTTTCGGAAATTATATAAAACTCTGTTTAACTATCGCTCATATTCGTGGCTCTTGAATTAGTTCAATAAACTTCAAAAAAGTTATTTTTTCCGTGTAAGAGAACTTCCTGTTCCATCTGGCTCTACTCTTAAATTACGATGTACCTATTTTTAGTTTCAAAAACAGTTCTTCTTTAATAATAATTAATTATATCATATTAATACACGAAATTAATTATACAAAATAAATACATATTATAATTTATCATACTATATTAATACAAATAATAATATCATTCTAATTTTTTCATTATATTAATCGAAGCGTGCTCTACCACAGTGCATTATACGCCACTTGCCACAAGTATCATTTTGTATCTATATTCACATATTAGGTGACCCTTATGACAAGTGGTGCATAATGCAGTGTTGTTGAGTACGCTTCAATTAGTATATTGAAATTACTAAATAATTTATTGATTAATGAAAATTATTATACTTGCATGTTTTCAACTCGGGGTATATTAAATTTTTTTACCGAAGGAAAAATGAAAAATCTTTTAAAGACGTTGTGCCGGACTCTTCCAGGACAGGTCTGCACATACCGACCAAACCTAAACCTCCGTTCCCTGGGCCTATGGATTTGTTCACGGTACTGCCCACTAAGACTTTGGACTTCGTGAACAGAGAACCCGTTTAAAGTCGCGTTGACGACTCTTCCGTCAAACCTATCCTAGTGGATCCTCGTCAGATGGCCAGTTGGAGAACATGTTTTCGGGCTTAACTTCTATGACCGTTTTGGTATTTGTCTCTTCTCGGTACACCTGCCATGTTCGGCACACAAACACCATGTGCTTCACATCGTCGAGGAGATCTTCGCAGAAGTCGCATGCATCCGACTGCCTGACCTTAAGTTAATAGTTGACTTCTAAAAGCAATAAAAGCGATATATGATGGTAGTAAAGCGAGTGTAAGGGTAAATGGACAACTAAGTGATTGGTTTGATACTAAGCAGGGCGTTACGCAAGGCTGCGTTATGTCATGCTCGCTATTCAATATATGCATGGACAAATGTCTAAGAATGGCTCTCTTAGACTAAGAACGTGTTTGACGTACCAAGAAAATGATAGGAGTAAAATGAACGCGGTTGGCATGCAATTCCTGCGGAATATATGCGGTAAAACGCTAATGGAGAAAATCGGTAATGAGTGGGTTCTCAAAGAATGTGGTGTAGAAGGAACACTGATTGACAAGAGCTAGGGCTCGATCGATAATCCGCTAGATTTCGCCAGTTGGAGACAGGAAACCCGCTATGTTTTCCGCTAAGGGAATTGTCCAGTCAGTGGCAAGAATTAATGAAAACATAATTTTATTCAAGTGAGAATCCATAAAAAGACTGACTAAACGTAAACAATTTGGGACACCGACAAACGCTGTCATAAAAAAGCACCGCGTAAACGTAATACTTTACATATGTTTTTAAAACATACATACGTAAGTATGTATTTCGATCGGCATATGGGCATACGTTGGGATGTATTTCAACACCAACACTTTTCATGTATATTATACATGTACACTTTTTTGTCTTCTAGATCTCACTTTCTCATTAATCTTTCAAAATTCCACAATCCGCTAAAAATATGCGTATTTCAACGATTTGTCGCTAAATTTTCCATTTTCCGCGGTCGAGCTTTTTTTCCCGCCGTTTAGTTCTCAAATCCGCTAGATCTAGCGGAAATTTCGCGGATCTGGCATTACTGCAGCAACAGCCTTACCATTCTTTAGTTTCTTAATCACGGATATAACGTCGATATCGATTCTTCTTGCGCTATCAACAACGGGATTGTCTAACGTATGCTCTTCAGTGTCACGGTTGTTATTCTCCTTACTTTGACCTCCATGCAATTTCTTGAAAAAATCCTTCGTACAGTCTTTCACTTTCTTCGAATTCCATACCATTTCACCATCATCATTCTTAATTTCGACTACCTCAGTGCTAGTACTTCCTTTCCTAATCTTTTTAACCCATATTCAAAATAATTTTTTATTCCCTTCAAAATTATTTTGGAGTTTGTGTATTTATGTGTGAACCGTGACGCACGATGGCCTTGTGAAGCTCTCCAGCTGGAGTGATTGCTAGAGCGATTTATAAACGACCCGTATCGGAACGATGTTGTAGGACGAGTATGCTGTTTGCATAAGCAACATGCGACTTCTAGATCAACCTAAAATCTATCCCTTCTCCTACACATCCCTTACTAGAACCAAACGAGTTACGAGTTACGGGTTCGATCCCTGAGCCGGTACCTCTGGAAATTTTTCCATGTACTTTTACCGAGGTTCTGGTGGTTCGGATTCCAC
>JAUMHM010094474.1:0-25346 GCA_032362435.1 Melikaiella ostensackeni
ATGATTAGACAATTTTTCTAATTTAAACCTTTAAAATTGACCGATTTATAAATTATCAATTTTAAATCTCAAGTTCTTCAAATATGAATTATTTTGTATTAAGGATTTTAAAAACGTAACTTCTTAAAATTTAACATAATGCTTCACTGTAAAAGAAAAGTTAAACGATTTTCAAACTGATACATTTTAATATTATGATTTTAAATTGTAATGGTAGTCTTAAGTATTTTCCAATTATCCAATCAGAATAAAAAAATTAAGAGCATTTTCAAAAATTTTTGTCCAAAACTGAAAATATTGAAATCTTACAAGATTTCTGAAAATTAGGCATATTATGTAGATTATGAAGAAAAATAACTTTTTGCGATTTTTGCAAAGGTCTGAGAATTAAGAATTTTTTAAGCTTCATTCAATTCAGGGTCTGGCCATTTTGATTGCCAAAATCATCTTATTTTTTTAAGGTCAATTTTCAGTGTGATAAAATTTCTATATGCTCGAAATTTTTTTAGAGAAGATTGCAAAGCTTTTAAAAATTACTTTAGTTGACAATTCACCTTTATGGTTAAAAACTTATTAATTGGTTGAAAATTCAATTATTTTGTTAAAAATCAGCAAATTTATTATATAGTCCTCATTTTTAGCTGAAAATTTGTCAGTTTGGATTGCAAATTCGACTATTTTTGTAGGAAATTTATATTTTTGTGATTGCAAATTCAAGTGTTTTGTAGAAAATTGAAAATAAATTTGTTTTAATTGATCATTCAACTTTTTTGTTAAAAGGGCATCTTTTTTGGTTGTAATATCAACTAACAATTTTATTGAAAATTGAACTGTCTTGTAGAAAATTGGACAATTTTGTTGACTTTTTTTTCTTTTTTGACTCAAAAGTCATTCTTCGTTAAAAATTCAACTACTTTGTTGAAAATTCATCTTTTTGGTATGAAAATTTCTGACGCGTGACGATAGAGCAGAGAACAAGTTTAAAACCCTACTTTTTCTTGAAGGCAATAAAAATTCCAGTACCATGACCAAAATTCAAGGAGTTCTTTATGTTTTTCCAGGTAAAAAAGTTCAAGGACTTTTCCAAGTTTTCAAGGATTTTCAGGACACTAGACAACCTGCTTTAAAAAATAAAATAAAAAGAATGTTGTTAACTAATAATTGAAGATTTAATGAGAGAGAGTTCAATGTCGTACTTATAATTAGCATCCTCTAAGTTGCTAATTATAAAACGTTCAATCCCAAATGATTAATGTCAAGTCCCTTCACAGGCCTTGAACTGGCTTCTATCCAAAAAGTTTATTTAAATAATCTAAGACTCATGTCTCAATGAAAATATGAATCACAAGTAATACAGATATAAAATAATTTTCATTTTGACAATTATAAACGAAGTGGTTTATAATAGTTAATAATATTATTTTTTACCATAAAAGGTTCATAAATTTATTTAAAGTAGATTTAATTATTGGAATATAGAAGACGTATAAATTACCTCAATTGAATATCTCTTTCAGGACAATTTAAAGCTTTAAATGGCTATAATAGTCCGAAACGAGGTCGCTACTTTATTTAAATTTATATTATTATGCAGTCAAAAGCGCGAATATTCTGAGCCATAAATACCCTATTCTCTCGTTTCATCTAAAAATAAATATTAAGGGAGGGGAAAAGGCACTCACAAACCTCGAGTTGAATAAATTATTTCTGTTGAGTGTTCAAGACTGCTTGTGACATTTTTAAATTAAAGACTTGTTGCAAAAATAATTCTTTAAAATATATTTTTTTCAAGTCAAATTTTACTTCAGATTTGTCAAATTCAGTTTGCGATAAAATCCAAGGCGTTATCTTTAATAGAAACGAAGATATAAACGAAAAATGATTTTTTTAAACTTTTTTACAGTTTTTTGAACCGATTATATCTTTGGTAGTATTTATACCAGGAAGATCAAATTTAGTTTATTTTATTAGGCTTGGGGTATAGTTCCATGATGTAAATTTTCGAATCGAGCATAAAGTTAGAATTTTGGAATGAATTTTTCGAAAATTTTTTCATTATGAAATTCGTTTAAATGATGCAAAATTCCATTTAAATTGAGGCGATTTTTTTTATTTTTAAGGAATTATCTTCAATAAGAGAAAAATAAAGAGATAAGTGAAATATTTTTGAATTTTTTAATCGTTTTTTTTTATCGACACTATCTTTGGTCCTGTTAGCATTAGTAAATTAAAATTCGGCTTATTATAAACTCTTGGGATGTACTTTCATCTTGTGTGTTTCGGTAAAGATCAAAACGTATTTTCACATTTGAATTTGTCTCTGAAAATTTTTTGAACATTTTTTTTTAATCTATAGAAAGTTTGAAATTAAATTTGTTGTTTACTTTTTTCCCCTAAGGGAATTTTTTTTTTAATTTTACAATTATAACTTCTGTTTTATTCTTCTAAGAATATTCCCGGGCTCATTTTAGAAGGCGGAAACTGTACATTCTGGTTCGTTAATTTATAAAAAGAAGAAATATTTTTTTCGATTTTCAAAGGCTATTCCTGACAATTACTTAATTCGTTCCAAAAGCAGCATAATTGTTACAGGATTAAAAAATCTTTTAAATTTTACTTTGAATTAACTCTTCGAATTTTAAATATAATATATATAATATTGCATAAACAAATACATAATTTTTTTTAAACCTATTTTTTGTCGCAGAGACGTCACCTGCGCAAAAACCTGCCTGGGTCTTTGGTTGGCAACCGACGGTCGCGATACGTCAAAACCACATTGCATCATTGCCAATAGAAAATGCGCAAAATTTTTATTTATTTAAAAATTTCAAATTTGCCTAAATTGTTCAAAAACAGTTGTTTGTATAATTTTAAAGAACTGGTCAATGACTGACATATTTTTGTAATAAATATTATTATTTGTTTCACCAATTTTCAATAGCAGTATGTTAAAATTATAAACGAATTAATATTTAATAAAGAAATTAAGACTTCTTCGACTTAGATTCAAATTATGTAATTGTAATTATAATATAATTGTGAAGATCATTTAAATGCGAAATTATGCGACAAAAATAAAATTATGCACTGTAAATTTTTTCAACGCATAAGATGCACTTTTCAACTCCAGAAAATACTAAAATATCAATTTTTAAAACAAGTACACGTTAGTGAATTAAAAATGCTGAAATTAATCGAGTCGTTTCAGCCGAGCAAAAAAAATTGTAGTTTGGCGCCCGACAGAAAAAAAATAATTGATAATGGCTTCTTTTCAGTTTTTAAATTCAAAAATTAATAAAATTTTACCTATGAACTTAAAAAATATACCGAATTATTTTTGTCTACAATTTGTAGTATGTAACAACAATAAATTATTTTAAATTTTTTGAAAATTTGTTGTGCAGCCAACCATTTTTGAAAACGTAAAGAAATCACGCTTTTTTTAGTTAAGTAGTCAAATGCATTAATTTTTAAATTACACAATTTACGATTTGAATTTGAACCAAAAAATTTTAAATTTTTTAATCTAAAATCTGTCTAGTGTGTAATATTTGAATTTGAAATAATTGAATTTGCAAGAATTTAAATAACGAAACTTTCAGCTTTTAATGATTTTAATGCTTTCAATTTGAAATACATTTATTAAACCAAGAAGGGGGCAAACAGCAATTCTTTCCAAACACTATAGATTTGAGTTTATCTAATTTATTAGGTTTCGACCTACAATTATTATATTTTAATCGCTTTGAGTTAAAAATTCTTTAACTTTATTTCTAAATTATACAACTTTGAAAAAATTTTAATTGAAACCAAGAAATTTTGTACATTTTAATCTAAAAGTATTGAATTTTAATTTCTTCCGAAAATAAGGAAGTGATCGCTGGGAGGATTCAAGTAAAGGTTCAAAATTATAAATTTTTTAATTTTCAACTTTTTAAGAATAATTTAACTTTGGAGGTTCAAAATTTTTAAATTCTTCAATTTTGAATAGTGAAAAGGAGAGTGATTTCTTTTGTACATCATTTTTAAAATTTATGTAATTTTAATTTAAAATTATAGTTTTGACTGCGCAATTCTAAAACAGTTTAATTTTTTAGGCCTCAAAACGGAAATTGTTTAGCTTCAGAACCATAAATTATATAATATTTGTTTTGTACTTTCTTAATTCTTAAATGTATAATTTTGTTATGTTGGTTATTGACCAGATGAAAAAATCTAAAATTAACACGTTTTAATGCTTTTTACATAGTATTAATAATTTTTTACGGGCATTAAATTTGAAATTGTTCAGATTTTGAGGTTCCCAATTTCAAATTACGAGGCATTATTTCTGAACTACCCCAAACTAAAAATTGATCGGGCTCGATCAGACAAAAAAAAAGAAAAAAGAAACCTAAGTACGAAAAAAGTCTAATTTATTGTTGATCCGCATGTTAGAAGGTTCTTTCAAAAAATTCTTATGATTAATGAAAAGTTTATGAAAAGCCCTATCAAACCTGTAGAGAAAAACAAATTTTAATTGGTATTAACAGGGTTATGAATCACCAAAACAGAAGTTTTCTGAAGCTTTTAAAACTTTGATTTTATAGTTAAGTATTCAATATTTAAACTGAGAAATTTTTCAGGTTTGAGTGAAGAAAATTAATTATTATTGATTCGAAAACTTTTCAAATTTTCAAGACTGATAAATTAAGTTGCAAAAACAATAAACGCCATTTTTCACCTCCCTTCGAGGTCCGAAATGTATTAAAAATCGTGTAATTCTGATATTTTGCACAATTCCAAAAAAATTTCAAAACTTTTGCAAATTAGCCGTAACGTTCTTCGAAGGTTTTCCTACAGTTTATGAGAAGTGCAACTATTTTAAAGGTCCAGAACTTAACAATTTTTGAATTATTAATGTTTACATGAATAGCTTGAAGGAAAAAATTGCAAAAGTACTGCAAATTCTCAGGAGAGTTTCAAACATTATATCAAAGAGCTGTGTAAATTCACAACCTTTTTAGTAACACGGAAAATAACTTTTTATACATAAAAGTCGTGAAAAGTTTTATATTGAGTATATATCTACATATTATGAAAATTAAAAATTGATAATTATAAAACAAAATTATACGTACTTTTGATCAGTAAACGATAAAAATTTCAAGAAATATCGATGACGAAGGAAAAAAATTGATTGAATAAATGTGATTTTCTCTATTTGACACGTTGACTTTTTATTTTTAAAAATCGGTATTAGATACTTAAACATTCTTTGATGAAATAAATCTGTTTTTGAACAAATGTTGGTTATTCCCTGTGAACTAACTTTCACTGTAAAGAACTTGTTCATGCCGGTTGTTTGCTGATTTTTTTTTTAAGATGCCCGCCGACTATTTAAGGTTAAAATTGAAAAAGTTAATTTTCAACAAAGAAAGGTGACATTTTAGCAGTTGCACTAATAACCAAACAGTTCGAATTTCAAAAAAGAGACGTATTTTCAACAAAATAGTTGAACTTTTGACCAAAACATATGACTTTAACAAAATAGTTGAAGATTCAACCTACAAAGACGCATTTTCAATCAATTGATCAAATTTTCAAACAAAATAGATTAAAATGCAACTAAATACAATTGCATTTTAAAACCAAATAGTTGAATTTTCAAGCCAAAAGACGAATTTTTTAGTAGACAGTTGAATTTTTTATCAAAAAAGATGACTTTAATAAAATAGTTGTATTTTTATGCAAATAACTGAATTTTTACCCTACAAAGATGAACTTTCAACCAAGAAGATTAATTTTCTACCAAAGAATTAATTTTAAAAAAATACATACATGAATTTTCAACCAAGAAAATGAATTTTCTACCAAAAGGATAAATTTTCAACAAAGTGCATAAATTTTCAACAAAATTGTTCAATTTTGGAGCCTAAAAGACGAATTATCTACAAAACACTTGAACTTTCAATTCAAGAATATGATTTGTCAACAAAAAAGTTAATTTTTGACCAAACAGTTGAATTTTCTACTAAAATAGTTGAATTTTTAAAAAAAAATTTGAATGTTTAACAAAAAAGTTAGTTTTCAAACAAGTATTTAATTTCTTACCAAATCGTTGAATTTTTAAGCCAAAAAGGACGACTTTTCTACAAAATAATCCAATCCACAAAAAGGATGAATTTTCAACCAAAAAGAATAACTTCTATCAAAAAGATGAGTTTTCAACAAAATACATGAATCTTCAACGAAATAGTTGAATTTTCAACTAAGAAAGATAAATTTTCAATCAAAGAGATGAATCTTCAAACAAAAAACATGAATGTTCAACAAAATAGTTAGATCCTCAACGAAAACAGATTAATTTTCAACCAAACAGCTGCCTTTTTAACCAAAAAGGATGAACTTCCATCCAAGAAGATTAACTCTCTGAAAAAAAGACGATTTTTCAAATTTAGACATAAATTTTTTACCTGATAGATAAATCTTCAACTAGAAAAAATCAATTTTCAATTGAAAATATAAATTTTCAATAAAAAATGGAATATGTAGTTATATTTTCAGTTAAAAAAAATTAA
This sequence comes from Melikaiella ostensackeni, assembly GCA_032362435.1. Taxonomy (NCBI): domain Eukaryota; kingdom Metazoa; phylum Arthropoda; class Insecta; order Hymenoptera; family Cynipidae; genus Melikaiella; species Melikaiella ostensackeni. Next base: position 6,564 of record JAUMHM010094474.1, read on the forward strand.
TTCTCATCCAAAAAAATGAATTTTCAACAAAATAGCTGAATTCTCAACCAATGATATGAAAGTATAACTAAAATGATGAATGTTCAACAATTAAAATACATTTTTAACAAAAGAGTTCAACATTCATCCAAATAGTTGAATTTTCAACCGGAAAGATGACTTTTTAACAAAGAAGATTAACATTCTTTCAAAAAAGACGAATAATCAACAAAATACATAAATTTTTAACCTATTAGTTGAATTTTTAACTAAAACAGATTAATGCTCAACCTAACAGTTGCATTTTTAATCAAATAGGATGAATTCTTAAATAAAAGAGATTAACGTTCAACCAAACAGTTTTTCTTTTCTAATATAAATTTTCAATAAAAAATGGAATATGTACCTAGTTATATTTTCAGTTAAAAATAATTCTCAGCCAAAAAAATGAATTTTCAACAAAATAGCTGAATTCTCAACCAATGATATGAAGTCTAACTAAAATGATGAATGTTCAACAATTAAAATACATTTTCAACAAAAGAGTTCAACAGTCAACCAAATAATTGAATTTTTGATTGAAACAGTTTAATTTTTAACCCGACAGTTGCATTTTTAACCAAATAGGACGAATTCTCAACTATAACAGATTAAGATTCAACCAAACAGGTGCATTTTTAACCAAAAAGGATTAATTTTCATCCAAGAAGATTACCTTTCTAAAAAAAGACGATATTTCAAATTTATACATGAATTTTTTACCTAGTAGATGAATTTTCAACCAGAAGAGATCTATTTTCAATTTAAAAAATTAATTCTCAAACAAAAAAATAAATTTTCAACAAAATAGCTCAATTCTCAAGCAATGATATGAAATCTTAACTAAAATGATAAATCTTCAACCATTAAAATATATTTTTAACAAAAGAGTTCAACATTCAACTAACAGTTGGATTTTCAACCAAACAGATGACTCTTTCACAAAGAAGATTAATATTCTACCAAAAAAGACGAATAATCAAAAATATACATGAATTTTCAACCTAATAGTTGAATTTTTGACTAAAACAGATTAATTTTTAACCAAACAGTTGCATTTTTAACCAAAGAGGATAAATTTTCATTCAGATAGTTGAATTTTCAAATAAAAAAGATAAGTTTTCAACTAAAAATGGAATAGTTATATTTTGGATTGAGAAAATTAATTTTTAACCAAAAATGAAACGAATTTTCTACACAATAGTTAAATTTTCAACCAAAGAGATGAATCATCAAAAAAAAAGTTTTCAACGAAAAGTGAAACGAATTTTCAACACAATATTGTTACACTTTCTACTAGAGAGGTGAATCTTCAATCAAAAACTGAATTTTTAACAAAGTAGTTCAACTTTCAACCAAGTAGTTGAATATTTGAGCAAAAAAGATTACTTTGTAACAAAATATTTGAATTTTCAGCAAAATAACTAAATTTTTAACCAAACAGTTGAATTTTTAACCAAGCGAGATAATTTCCGAACTTTTCCAAACCAAAAATATAATAATAGACTTTTCAACCAATAGAAATGTTTAAAAAAAGGTAAATAGGGGAAAGAGTGTGAAGCCTGAATTATGAAAGTGAATTTCAGATATATCAAGTTATTATTAAGCTGTATCGCTGCCGGGCCATCTTTTACAAAATTCACAAACTTTGTAAAATTAATTAATTAATTTTGTTAAACGTATCATTTAATTTTGTTCGTAACGCTACTTCCACTGACCCCCCTCCCCCATGTTACCCACCCAATCCTTTGTGCAACCCCCCCTCCTCCCCCATTGGTAACGTAGTTTATGGGCGCTCCTTTAGAAATAAAATTATAAAATGGAGAACGTTGAAAGGTTACCGACACTGGATAACAACATTCTAGATTATTCCAATTGCTTGGAATACATAGGATACAAATACACAGATATGGGACTTATCAAGAAAGAAGATTAGAAGTCAACAACGATAGAATGTTTGCAATTAAAATTTGCTTACAGCAATGCTACTTGGGGATAGCTCCTGATAAAATTATGTTGCGTCGATAATCTCAAGAAAAAGGTCTTGTTATTCTGATATTTCGTGTTTTTTCTACCACATGGAAAATATCACAAAATACAACTTTCTAAAACTGTCTAGTCCATAGGTCACTTGATACGTGCGCACGACCACATAAAAACGCTTGAAAAAAAAAATCAATAAACATAAACTCAAACAAAGTCATCTTATGCAACTGAAATTGCACAAAAAGGGCTCTTTGTGCAATTCCAGTTGCACGAGATGATTTTGTTTGAGTTTTTTTCTTCAAATTTTTTCAAATTTAGAAAACAGAGACATTAAGCCATAGACTTTGTTTCCGTTCCGTTGAGGTTCGGTTCTTGGTCCACTCTGCATATAAAAACGATACACAGACTCTATACAATTTTTTTTTTTACAATTAAAAAATTCATAAACTCACTGCATGATAATGTTCACAACTTTTTTAAAGAAAATAATTGATTAACCCGATAATATTTACAACACTTTGGAGAAAATAACTGATTAACCCTTCATAGTCACATGACTATAATTTTATAAATTGTAAATGGATATGTACTTAATTTCAGACTTAAGATAAAATATAGAATAGATTTTTTTTCAACAAGCCATTGTAGGGAAAATATGGGACCTTTCCCCAAAAAAGGATGATTTTTTTTTTAAACCAGCGTAATGAACAAAAATTGATCAAATAAATGCAACACTTGGGAATACACTATAGAATTACGGCTTTTCTCAATTTCATCCTTTCGGTTGTCCTCTTATTTTATCGGCTTAAATTTTACAGTTTTGATAAAATTTGATTACTGAACTGAACTTTAAATTCCTAAGATTTCAAGTCGAATTATATTGCATATTCAACAAAATAGTTAAATTTTCAACAACAAAAAATAATTTTTAACCAAGCAGTTGAATTAATAACCAAACAGTTCAACTTTCGAAAAAAGAGACGAATTTTTGACAAAATAGTTTAACTTTTGACCAAAACAGATGACTCCAACAAAATAGTTAACATTTCAACCTACAAAGACGTATTTTCAATCAATTGATCGAATTTTCAAACAAAAAAGATTTAAATTCCACTAAAAACAATTGCATTTTCAACCAAATAGTTGAATTTTCAAGTCAAAAGACAAATTTTTTAGTAGACACTTGAATTTTCAACCAAGAAAAATGAATTTTCAACCGAAAAGGACGAATTTTAAAACAAAAAAGATAAAAATTCAACTAAAAACAGTTGAATTTTCAACCACATAGTTGAGTTTTCAAGCCAAAAAGACGAATTTTTTAGGAGACAGGTGAATTTTCAACCTGAACTGTTAAATTTCAATAAAAAAGATAATTTTCACACCAAAAGGATGAATTTCTAACAAAACAGTTGAATTTTCCACCAAAAAAATATGAATTTAATAAAACAGTTGAATTTTCCACCAAAAAAATATGACTTTAATAAAAAAGTAAAATTTTTAACTAAATATCTAATTTTTTCACTTGCAAACATGAATTTTCATTAAAATACATGAATTTTCAACCAAAAATGGAAAACTTAAATTTTGAACTTATGAAGGATGAATTTTCGACCAAAAGTGGGACATATAGTTAAATTTTGAAATAGAAAAATTAATTTTTAACCAAACAAAAAACGAATTTTTCAACAGAATAGTTCGACTTTCAACCAAGCAGTTGAATTTACTAACAAAAAAGACGAACTTTTAACCAAATTGTTGAACTTTCAAGCCAAAAGACAAATTTTCTAGTAGACAGTTGAATTTTCAACCAAGAAAAATGAATTTTCAACAAAGAAGTTCAATTTTTTACCAAAAGACGAATTTTCATCAAAATACATGAATTTTCAACCAAATAGTCGAATTTTCAAACAAAAAAGATAAAAATTTAACGAAAAACAATTTCAATTTCAACCATATAGTTGAGTTTTCAAGCCAAAAAGACGAATTTTTTAGAACACAGGCGAATTTTCCACCCAAACAGTTGAATTTCAACAAAAAAGTTCATTTTCATCCCAAAAGGAAATTTAAAAAATTTGCAATTGTTAAAGAAATTATCAACTATTTGTACTTTCAATTGCAAATTATTCAATTTTGAACAATTTCAAACCATATAATTTTGAACGCTTTAATTTCAAGTTATTTTATTTTTAAATTTCTATTCTAATTAAAAGATTCATTTGAAACGTTCTCAAGTTGTCCGTTTCATTTAATTATGAATCTCCGAATTTGAAATCATTTGGAATTATGTATTTGAGTAAAAACTGAAAATAAAAGGTTGAAATTGAGGAAAGCCATGATTCTATTGAATATTACCCAACAATTTTATAAGAACAACAGTATCTTAATTAAATATGAGGTGTTTTTTTTTCTTTCGCGACATTGATGATTCAATCATGTCAGATTTTCATTTTTCTATTTTTTCATAGTGAATCCAACTTCGTTGTTTATTTAAAAAATCGAGATGAAAAGATATGATATCACGCATATCCTAAATAATTCTATTCAGAATGGCCAGGAATACAAAACTTTAAAAAGTCTAAAAAATAATTCAAAATATTTTTTTCACATTACATTGGACCTTGCCGATTATATAAAAATAAATAAAACTAGGTATAAAATCACAAATGAAAAGTCGGACCTCTTTGCCAGTTTTGAGGCTTTAGAGTCACAATTAATAAACTGGTTTCACACTTTTTTAAATTTTCTGAATTTTAAAAATGGTGGACATAATATGGTAAATATTTGTAATTTTGTGTTTAAAATATTCTACTTATCAAAAATCATACATGCTCATTGCTCATAGCTGCATAAGTATAGTCTGTGGCGCGAATTTTTGAATATCGTAGGTTTTTATTTGAAAAAATTAATCGCAGCTTTAAAAAAAAAAGGAAATAAATGTCTAAAATTCTCAAATATAGGGATTATAGGGGATTTTGCGAAAAATTGAGTAAAGAAGGGAAAAGGAGAAAAATAGGGGAATAGGGGGGAATAGGGAACTGACTGTGATCCCTGCTATACCATTATTATTCAACTGACAATATAAAATTTAAAAATAAATAATTGTGGTAAAATATAATTATTTATAATATATCTCACGTGACTATTGCAAAATTTGTACTCAAATGAACCTTACCCACTTTAAATCACTGATAGTAACTTGCACATTTAAACCTATACGTGCTTCCATCTTTTATATTAGTTAATTAATGAACCGATTTTTTATTGCTAGTCCGAACCTTCAGAACCAATCAGTAAAAAAAATATTGGTACCTGGCCAAATTTTTCAAAGCAGTGCAATCAGTGGCAAAAATGTGTGACGAAATCAGTCAATAAATTTAAATATATGCGCGCACGCGTAACATAGGCCTTGCCACACGTGTTTGTGACTCAAATTTTGTTTCATCAGCAGGTGGAATAAGACTTTATTTTGATTTTTTGCAATGAAATGTGTAAAAGTTAATCGGTTTTATGTTCCATATATTTAAAATTGTATTGTAAAAGAATTTTTGATGTTGGATTGTATGTATTTTCAATTTCAGATGCAATACATGCAATTTTTGAAGTCATATTGCATGAGGGATTATCAATTCTTAAAGTTTCAGATTACAATTTTGTATACATAGTTTAGTAACAGTTTTACATTATATTTATTAAAAATATATATAAATTTATGCAGCGTACATTATATATTCTTTCACAATTGCACAATGGCATAATGGAGTAATGTTTACGTATAGACATACATATGTTGCGAAAATGTATAAACATAAATCTAAATTGCATATATCTGATATCATTATTATTCGATACTTTATGCGAGAAAAGTGTGATGTGTAAATAATTTTCATATAAGTGTATTTTATATAGAAGAACATTATGCAATATCTAATGCGCGAACATCACACTTTTGATATAAAAGTAAGTGTAGAGATCTAAAGTTTTATACTAAGTTGTATGTATCTGACATGATTATTATTCGACACTTTATGCAGAAAAGTATGATGTGTAAAATAATTTTCATATAAGTGTATTCTATATAGAAGTGCATTATGCAATACGTAATGTGCATACATCACACTTATGATAAAAAGTAAAGTGTAGACATCTTGAGTTTTATACAAAAACGTTAAATATGGCTTATAATATATAATTACATATCTCCAAAAATTAAGGCGCAATATGTAATGCGCACACACCACATTTTTATATATACAAAAGTCAACGAATATATATGTAATATGACATTTTTTTACAATGTGTAAAAAATAAAAAACTGTATTGATAAAGGTAATGAGCATATTACACATATAATATATATATATATATATATATATATAATAAAATATAATGTATAGGTAATACACTTTTGTATGCAAAATGCAATGTACATAGTACACAATTTTTTTTATAATTCTGTGTATGAATCACATATTTTTTTATGTAATGTGATGTGTTTATCACAGTTTTTTGTATAAAATATTGAGTGTACAATGCACATTTTTAATTTTTTTGAAATAAAAAGTGATTTTTATACGTTAAATATTTTGGTTTATGAAGAGTATAATACATACGTCCCACACTTTTCTACACGCAGAAAAAATATGTTAATGTTACAGAGGTCCTACGTTAAAATAGTAACGACATAACTTTGCGTGTAGAGCGTACAGAATTTTCTGTCTCATTGAAATTTTCAGTGAATCATACAGAAAATTCTACAAATCTCACAGGATTTTCTATAAACATTACAGAAAAATACATGCTGTCACCGTTCCGTAAGATTATAGCAAACTCTTTTTTCTTCGTGTAGAAAAAGTAATGTGTGCGCACTATACATTTGTAAAATATAATCTACTATATGCAATCTGTACTCATCATACTTTTGTAACGTGTATGCCTTTTAATAAAATGTTCATATAAAATTGAATGTGTGAAGTCATATGTATGCACACTTTTCTATAAAATACAATGTACACATAATTCAGATAATATTAACATATAAAACATCATGTATTACTTTTTTCATAACACAGTTATTGAAATTACTTTTTTTAGAAAATTTTGTTTGTATAAAAATTAATGTGTATGTGCATTGTACACTTTTCTAAAAAATGCAATGTGTGCATAATATATAGCTGTAAAATATAATATTAATATCTGTAAACTATTATTACAAACTTCGTTACATCAATGGAATAATTTTTAAACTCGCTTTCAAATATCACGAGAGAGTGAGTACGTTTTACAATCGTGATTAACATCGATTATATGCTGTTAGGAAAGAGCACGTGTTTCTTGCACTTATTATTGCTTAATTACATACTTCCGCTATTTTATCAGCATAAGTCAATAAAGAACAAGAATGCACTAAATTCAAAATTTAGAGCGTCATTCACATTTTTGAGTGATTATTGAACTCTTACTAATTCTTAAATTAATAATATCTGTTAGAATTATTATTTTCAAGAAAAGTGTCTTTTGGATTCACTTATTGTTTTAAATGTTTGAAATAAATCGAGATGTGTTTTGGGTGGTGTATTTCCTGTTTGTCAAAGTTTTCTTTCCCGCACAACAAATAATGATGTGAGAAGTGTAAGTAATGATTTCTGATGGCAAATTTTCTAGTTTAAAAATTTGAATATAACTGAAGAGTCTGTATAATTTTTTGCAAGAGTACATCACTCAAATCTCTTTTTCAAAATTAATATACATATGCAAAAATATAAAAACCACCCTTATTTGAAGAAATTCGATTCAAATTTCCCTCCAACCCCGAAATGCGCAGGCTCGCAACCTTGACCCGAAGGGATTTCTCAAAAAGTGATGCAATAACAATGAAACCCAGGCAACCAGGTAGTACAAAAATGGTTTTAAAAAATGGTTAAACATTTGAAAATGTAATATGTTTCTCGTATTTAAAAATCGATTTCCACTTTCCGATTCGCAAACACACACACATTTTAAAATCTGTGTGTAAGAAATAACTGATAGGATGTGTACGTGGTTCGCAAATTTCAGTCAAGGTCGACTTCAGGAAAAAGGTTTATTATCTAGAGTATTTGGGTGCGTCATGGGAAAAATTTGGTGGGTCTGAGTGACCCATAAGAAATGACAAGAAACTTACGTTTTTAGGGGTGCTTAGGCTCGTTCCAATGAGGTAGAATAAAAATATGACGACGGACTACAGCAGATCGACACCCGGGTGGAAAACGACTGGGAGACACGAACTGTATCTCAATGCCTCAAGTTCGTCTAGCGCTCGCGCCACACGCCGGCGCAGTTGCGATTTAGAGGTTCTCAACTTTGGGATTGTCATATGATAAGCAGGGATGTGATAAGATCGAGGGGCTTACAACCAGTTGTCGGAATTCCTAATAGCATATTTCCACTAGTTACACCGGTTCTTCATTCGGTCTAAGAATGATTTGAAATTTTTTTTTGTTATTCTGAAAGACCAAAAAATCCCAAAAAATTTTCAAAAAAGCTGAAGAAGTTCGTAACAGCATATGCCACTGGTTACACCGGTTCTTCACACGGTGTCAGAATTTTTTGAAATTTCTTGAAATTGTTTTTGTTATTCTGAAAACCCAAAAAAACCAAAATCAGTAATTTCAAAAAAGCCAAGAAATTCTAATGGCATATTACACTGGTTACATCGGTTCTGAACTCGATCTAAGAATTGTTTGAATTTTTTTTTGTTATTCTGAAAGACCAAAAAATCGTAAGAAAAATTTCAAAAAAGTTAAAAAAAAGTCTAATAGCATATTCCACTGACTACATCGGTTCTCAACTCGATCTAAGAATTTTTTTATTTTTTTTTGTTATTCTGAAAGACCAAAAAATCACAAAAAAATGTCAGAAAAGCTAAAAAAAAATCTAATAGCATATTCCACTGGTTATATCGGTTCTTCACTCGGTGTAAGAAGTTTTTCAACTTTTTTTTGTAATTCTGGAAACCCCAAAGAAAACCAAACGCAGTAATTTAAAAACAAAATTCTAATAGCATATTTCACTGGTTACATCGGTTTTTCACTCGGTGTAAAAATTTTTCGAATTTTTTTTTGTTATTCGGAAAGGTCAACAAATGACAACAAAATTTCAAAGAAGCTACAAAAAATTCTAATAGCATATTCCACTGGTTACACCGGTTCTTCACTCGGTCTTAGAATTTATTGATTTTTTTTTTCGTTATTCTGAAAAACCAAAAAATCACAAAAAAAATTTGAAAGCTACAAAATTTCTAAAAGCATATTCCACTCGTTACACTGGCTCTTCACTTAGTGTAATAATTTTTTCAGATTTTTTTTTGTTATTTTGAATGCCCAAAAAAACCAAAAACAGTAATCTCAAAAAAGCCAAAAAAATTCTAATAGCATATCCCACTGGTTACACTGGTTCTTCACTCGATGTAAGAATTTTTTGAATTTTTTCTATTTTGTTATTCTGAAAGCACAAAAGAATCCAATAACAATAATTTCAAAAAAGCCAAAAAATTCTAATAGCATATTCCACTAGTTACACCAGTTCTTCACTCGGTCTAAGAATTTTTTGAATTTTTTTTGTTATTCTAAAAGACTAAAAAATCACACAAAAAATTCAAAAAAGCTCAAAAAAATTCTAATAGCGTATTCCACTGGTTACACAGTTTCTTCACTCGGTGTAAGAATTTTTTTAAAAAATTTTCTGTTGTTATTCTGAAAGCCCAAAAAAACCAAAAACATTAATTTCAAAAAAGCCAAAAAAATCTAATAGCATATTCCACTGGTTACACGGGTTTTCCAGTCGGTCTAAGAATTTTTTGAATTTTTTTTTCAATTCTGAAAGACCAAAAAATCACCAAAAAAATCAAAAAAGCTGAAAAAATGGAATAGCTTATTCCACTGGTTACACAGTTTCTCCACTCGGTGTATGAATTTTTTGAAATTTTTTGTTGCTGTTACTCTGAAAGCCCTAAAAACGAAAAACAGAAATTTCAAAAAATCAGAAGAAATCTAATTGCGTATTCCACTGGTTACACTGATTCTTTACTCGGTGTAAGAATTATAATTTTTTTTTTTTTGTTATTCTGAAATCCCCCAAAAAAGTAATTTCAAAAAATCCAAAGAAATTTCTAACTTACTTATTCAGTGTTAGTTTTTCTACACGATCTTATCGAGCTGGTGTAAAAAAACAGTGCATTGTAATTTTTTCGACAAATTTCGACTTTTTTCCATTTTTTATTTAGAAAAAATTTTTTTGTTATGCTTTATTTGTTAATGCTCGGAATTTCTGGAACTAATAGAGAATTACTGAAATTGAGTGAAATTAACTAGAAATTATTCAGATTCTTACTCAGAGTTTGTCAAAACTGAATAAATAATTTTTAAAAATCTGAATGTGATTTCAAAAAAGACAGGGTGCTTATCGACGAAAGGCGCGTTTACTGTACAGTGGAACCCCACTATAGAAACCGTGACGGGGGTACCCTCAATGGCCTTCGTTCTATCTCGGGGTTCTCCAAACCATAAACAATCAGGGCCGTGCGAACCATTTCCTAATATTACGCAATCTCCAAACGTGAGTACGAACGTGAGTACCCGCGCACTGCGCCTTTGTCTATACGCTGCTGGTGTTTCACGCTTGGTTGAACACCGTCTCTCGCCCCCGCGAGCTGAGAAATTGCGTGGGGCAGCAGTTGGCCAGAAGTTCTTGGAATTATTAAACCAGATGGGCTTATATGGGAGCTCTAGCGTATTGTGATTTTCTGTGTTTGCTTCTTCTTTACTATTCTTCTCTATTTTATCCTTAACTTTGTCTAAAATGCTTAGTTGCTAACCTCTTATTTATGATTTCGCTAATTCTGTTTCCCATTCGCGTGCTAAAATTTATAACTCTGAAGAATTTGAAAAGCATTTCTCGTAATATAAACTCTGTATTCTATCTTTAATTCTCGTATGTTGTTCTTAGTTGCCGTTCTCGGCTTGGACATGGCATTAATTTCTCAAATATCTATTTCATTTCTGTTACGAATGCTTGAATATCCTGACCTTTCTCCTGATTGCGAAATTTTATTTTATTCCTTATAATCTCCAAACGTCTTTCGTTTAAGTATGCATCCTTTAAATCATGAATAAACTGATTTAAATTTTGCCAATTATCCCTATTAAATTGAAACCAACTCAGCGCTTCTCTTCCATAGAAACAGGATCTAGGTTGTACAATGAGTTTTTTTGGAGGTCCAAAGCGGGCGAACTGGCTGTACCCCCAAACTTCAAGCTTTAACAAAAATCTAAAAATTTTTCTTAAATGAATATCATAAACTACTGGACCACGTAGGGAATTTGAAAAATACCGACTTTTTCAAAAATGGTAAGCATATGAACAAAAAATTCATTTTTTTACGTAAAAATTTCATATTAAATTGCTAAAAAAAAAATTACAACATATCGAAAAATCCCTTCGTGGTCTACTAGATTATATATGTATAAAGAAACCCCCGAAATTTGTAAGCAATCGACTAAGATTTGTAGCCGTTATTGGTTCGCCCGATTTGAGAAATGGTGTTTGGAGAAAAACGTGTTGTGTTGTGTGTCCGTCAACAAGCTCGTGTTTTTGTCCGCGAAATTTCTCGGTTTAAATCTGTGTGATTAGTTCGTGAAGACTTGTTCCAAAGCGAAGGAACAAGTGTTGCGCAATTGAAAGATTCCACGACTACTGAAGTGACAACGAAATTCACGATGAGTATTTTTCGTACTATTTCATTTTTTGGTAAACATATATTTCCCAAATGCTTCAGTTTTTGAAGAGAAAAGGCTCTTAAGGGGAGGAGACGGTATGGTCCGAAGGGTAAAAAAGCGTTTTTTTAGCGATTTTTCCTGAAGCAACGGTGAAATTAATTCATTTATGAACTTTTGTACATTTTTAAGTGACACTTTAAGAATATATTGTAAAATTTTTGTGTAAAAATATGAAAAATTGAGCCGTGGCCAAGAGATCTTCGGAGACGCCTTCGAAAAAAGATGCTCTGCGGTGTACACGATAGCTCGAGAACGGATCATCTGAAATCAAAAGAATAAAAAGATTTCGATAAATTAAATGAATGCCTAGGACACATGTATGGAGAGCAATTGTTTATAAGGAGAAAAATGATGCTGAAACGAAAGATTTCGGATGCTAATGGCCCCACGTGAAGAGATTTTCTGAGTGGATTGTTATAATTATTTCCGTTATTATAATGGCTTTGCGAAGCTCTTCACCTGGCTTGATTGCTAGAGAGATTGATCAAGCGACTAGTGTCGGAGCGACTTTGTGAGATTGATCTAAAACCTCTTCCTTATCCGCCTAAACATCCCGTAACCAAATTTACCATACAAATTCCTTAATCCCCAGTAGTAAAACAAGACCAGAACGGAACGAGTTACGCTTACCTCGAAAGGGATTTGGCTTAATGGTATAATAATGATAATAATAATAATAATAATAATAATAATAATAATAATAATAATAGGTAAGTATAGTGCATACTTTAGTGCGTAGTACAACAAGCAATAACAGCCAAATTGACAGGATGCAACGCCACATAGCGGCAAAGCTTGGTCACATTTCTACCATACCGACATTTTCTCGAACACCTTATAATTTCCACATACATCAATGAAACATTGAGTTAAAAATTTCTGAAACTAAATGATAAGCACTGGGAAAAATTTATCTGGTCTTGAATCATGAGAATTATAAAAATAAGAAACAAATGTAAATTGATATTTCTCAATTTTGTATCTATAAAATAAATATTTGACTTTGAAGGGAAGGTTCATCCTTGTCTTGATTCGTGGGTGGTTTATCAAACCAAATTTCAATTATAATACAAAAATGCTTTAGTTGTAGTTTATCAAATGCATTTGTAAGAAGGAGATCCTTTCAGATATTGCTGGCAAAAGAGTTGCAATTAATATCTATACTCTTAGGAGAAAATTCAGAGAAACTTAGAGAAAGGACCCCGCACAGAATGCATGGGAAAATGTCTTTCGGTGGATTTGGCTAAAACTTGATAATTTTTCAGTTCATGAGGGCCTAATGAAACATTCAAAATAAAAAATGAAATAAAAATGGACAGTTTCAGCGCTATACGGCACTAAGCGCAATAAGTGGTCAAAATTACGTCCGCTTATCTCGATAAATCATACAGCGCGCTTCGCGCAACGGCCGAACCCTAAGGGCTCGAAGTTTTATCATGACTGAGACACATATGCTTTGAGGGGTATCGAATATTTTGTTCATGACGTGCATATCCGAGAAACCACAATACATTAACAACGTATGCACATGCGCCAAGAGTTCAAGCACCAGACTTACACGTACACCAATAACCCTGCACAGGTTTCAATTCGTCGTTGTTCATTCCGTCATCTTCTTGAAAATCGTTAGTAGACTGGCATGAAATACATTAATTATGGATTTCATGCCAGTACTTTAAAGGTAATAGTGGAAAATCGGGTATATGTTGAGAATTTAAGCGAACCCATCTTTGTGCGTTTCGAATGTGCAGCCCCTTAAACTCCACCAGAGCTGGAACCACATTCGGTTCTCTTGATTTTTGAATCAATTGTTGATCCATATCTATATTACCCCCTTCCATGATGATGGGATGATGGTACCTTTTTAAAATTGCACTAGCGATACGATGAAAAACACATAGATTTGGAAGATGAGAAATCGGCACAGTATTATCCAAGAATTTGAATATTCTTTTCATGTAACCATTCCTAGCTCTGTGGCATCTTGATAACCTCGATCTACTATTACGATGTCATCTTCTTGAAACCAATGTCTCATTCTCTCAGCATCTCTCTTAAACCCGATTCGAAGAGTTGCAGCGCTATTGTGTCGGCTATCCAAAAAATAAGGTCAACAGTGAAAATATTTTCATTCTGGAACCTCGTCTGATTTCCAGCTACGTCACAAAGGCCTTGTGATAATGCTTGCAATTGCTATCTGGGGATAACGTAAGGTCTGTAGATAGAACGCAAGCCAAGAAATAAATGCCGCGGAATAAAGCCCTCATCGTTTGAATGATTTCTGTAAGATTTTACATTAGAGGGGATGTAGATAATTTGTACAACAAAGAAGTTCACTCCACCTTCCAATGAGGGCCTGCGTACATCAATTTCATCATCCGAGAAACATGCATTTTTTCTGAGCATGGCCATTCCGCATTTATTAGTATTTTCATCGTCATCAATGCGAGCCATCTGTCCAGGTACATGTGCTGTTTCGCGAACGTAGCAATGTAAACGATTTCTGAAAGCCATATTAAAATGTCTTTTCAGGAATCTGGGAATACAGAATTATTTTCAATGTAGAATTATATTAAAATTATGTTTTGGGTGAAATCACTTCATGAAAATATGTAATTAACCAGAATTGTCTTTTTAATACACACGTCATACAAACGATGGAATGATGTATATACTCACCACTATAAGAAACGAAACTCACATAAAGTATGTGTCGTTCTCTACCTCAGAGTATTTTATACGTTATAAGAATGATATTATGGGAAGTGCAAAGCGTTTCACATTCAGTATGTTGAATGAATTACGCCTCTTAGAGTATTTTGACGCATAAAGTGAGTAAAGCTATTTACAAGTTTCATAAAAAAGATGTAGTTTTTTTATCACTTGTAAATAACTTTAGTCAGTACCCGTTTAAAAATTGAAAATAGGGTATTCCATTTATCCAAGTACTAAATAAGAAACGGTTTACGGGTTTCATATCATCATTCGTATAATATTAAACAATCCTTCCTGCATTTTATAACGTTTTCATTAAGAAGTCGGTTGCGGTTAAGCAAATGTTTCCTTCAGTGATTTTTCAGAAAAGTATATAATTCTACATTAAGGGTATTGGATAATCGAACTTGAATATGTTCTATGATAGATACGGCACTGGTCATATATTATTCGCGGCGAGTCTGTTAGAATAAAATAAAGAAGACTCACCTAATATTCGGGATTGTTTGTAGTCCTAGGGTTGATATATCTGGCAGTGACACCTTCTTATGCCGAGGAAATTAATATTTTGGGTGAAAATATTAATTTTCTGAAACGGCGAAATAATCTGACAGCAGACGGATGTCGAGAAAGAGATGGTAGAAAGCAGAAGCGTTATAGAGTCACATATGCAAACTTTTTTTTTTACACAGAACTCTGACACTAACGAAGTATTCGCGGGTGTAACTTTACATTTTAAAACTCCGGACTTTATGAATAAAAAGAAGATTTCGCGATTTATTAGAGTAAAAAGCGTAATTAGCTGTTCAAAATTCAGAAGTCCTGACACAAAGAAAGAGAGAGAACATATATGACGTGTGGACGTGATGTTTTTATAGTCGCCAGCGATTCTCACATGCAGCCCAACTTTGTACACTACTAATCTCTCCGCGTTACCTGTCAGCAAGGTAGTTTTCACATTGGAAATAAAACTTGAAAAAAAGCAACTGAAAGTATAAAACTTATATCTTCTTGGGTAGCGAGACATTGAGCTCGTTGTTTTGCAGAACTAGCTTTCGAATACATCAACTCTCTTAATAAATAAATAAATGTACAATTTGGGGCAAATGTGGAAATTCATACATCTCTCATTTTACCAAGTCGCTTGCAAATTTATTTATAAATTCTAAATTTATCCAGTGACCAAAAATAAATTTCAGAATTACCCACTTCACCCAATTTGGAATTCCAAAATTGGATTCTTTGAAAATTTATTTCAGAATTATAGATCTATCAATTCCCCAAAAAAAATTCCAACTTTGGAATTTCAAAAGTTGGTTCCGTGTAAATTTATCTGAATTTTGAACAGCTGATTACGTTGTTTACTTTAATAAATCGCGAAACCGTCGTTTTATTCATAAAGTCCAGAATTTTAGAATGTAAAGTAACACCCGCGAATACTTCGTTAGTGTCAGAGTTCTGTGTGAAAAAATAAGTATGCAGATGTGACTCTATAACGCTTCTGCCTTCTACCCTCTCTTTCTTGACATCTGTCTGCTCTCAGATTATTTCTCCGTTTCAGAAAATAATATTTTCACACAAGGTGATAATTTTCTCGACATAAAAAGGTGTCATTGGCAGATACATCAACCCCAGGATTACATACAATCCCAAATATTAGGCGAGTCTTCTTTATTTGATTCTAGCAGCCTCGCTGCGAATCACATATCGGACCAGTGCCGTGTCTATAAAAAAAATTCCAAGTTCGATTATCCATCACCCTTAACAATTATATTTCATTCACAGACTTCTAGAGATATATTAATGAAAGGCTTTTAGAAATTGCTCACACTATTACATTTGTGACAGAGAAGATCGATCTAAACAGATTTCTGGGGTAGTTGGAGATGATAAGACTACAAAACGCGAAATCGCCTTTCTCTGTTATTATAAAATCAATTAGCCATTTTTCATTCTTACAATTATTTATAGAGAATATGTTTCAAATGTCGCTAGTCCATTCGTAACGAAATAGATGCTTATGAACATGATCTCACTCAATACTTAATGCATTGATGCGAACTGATAGGAAAGCTTGTATGTTTTAAGAGCACAACCGCTCTTTATACTGGCCTTATTTCAGCAACGTTGCTACCCTTAAACTGTGAGTGTTGTAGTTAATTCAAAATATTAAGCTCTTAGTCTTCGACGGTTGTGAAAAGCAGGCGATAAATATCAGTGGCATGGCCACGGTTGGTACTAAGTTCACTTTGCAACTTTCCTCTCCTCAAAGCAGTAAGTGTGTCAGTCATGACGAAACCTAGAGCGTTTAGCATTCGGCCGTTTTGAGAAGCGCGCAATATATAATTTTATTGGCCCAGTCACATTTGATACTGACCTTATTGTGCACCGTTTCTGCCCTCAAACTGTGAGTGATGTAGTTCATTCAAAATATTGAGTGCTCATTGTTCAACCGTTGCAAGAAGCAGGCGATTAGGATGACTGGCACAATCGCACTCGATACTGATCTTATTTTAGCATCTTTCCTGCCCTCAAACTGTGAGTGTTTCACTTATGTTCAAACCTTGAGCACTTAGCATTCAGCGATTTTAAGAAGCGCGCAATGTATAATTTTATGAGCTCAATAATCCTTGTTACTAACTTTATTTTAGCACCGTTGTTGCCCTCAAACTGTGAGTGTTACAATTGAGTCCAATTCTCGAACGCTTAGCTCGAGAAACCGTTGCGAGAAGCATGTGATATAGATAATTAGCACAATCGCACTTAGCAATGACTTTATTTTAGCATCATTGCTGCCCTTAAAATGTTAGTGTTGTAGTTCATTAGAAATATTGAGCACTTAGCATTCGACCTACGCGAGAAGAGGGCTATACATATGATTGACACAATCACTCCTGACACTGACCTCATTTTCACACCGTACCTGCCTTCGAACTGTGAGTGTTTTATTTTTGTCGAAATCTTGAGCGCTTAGTATTCGACCGTTGCGAGGAGTGGGCGATATATATCATTGGCATAGCCACGGTTGGTACTAACACAGTTGGTACGCAGATGGCACTTTGCACCTTTTCACCCCTTAAAGCAATAAACGTATCTGTCATAACAGAGTATTTGATTCTGGGCCTGGTGATCGAAATCAATAAACAAACACTGACACTTCAATTCACTTTTATTTTGACAAACACAATAAACTCACAGAAACGTACAGATATTCATTAATTTCACCCAAAAGGGGACAAGTTAGCGGTGTAGCTCATAGTTTTGAAAATGAGGCTCCCAACTTGAATAAAGTCCACAAGGTACCTTGAAAGCTAGCGGTTTTACTCTAAGCTTCAAGAGGATGATTTCTTCTACCTTATGGACGAGAATGAGCCTCACCTCAACCAGTAGCTCATAGTTATGAAAATGAGGCTCCCAACTTAAATAAAGTCCACAAGGTACCTTGAAAGCTACCGGCTTTACTCTAAGCTTCAAGAGGATGATTTTCTTCTACCTTGTGGACGAGAATGAGCCTCACCTCAACCAAATTCAAAAAGTAAAAGAAATCGTTGATTTCCTCAACAATGCGGTAACAAAGTGCAGGGGTCTTTGCTCTTATTAAGAAAAGCATTCAGAATCGTCTGACAATTTCTCGAGTCCGAGACCAAAAAGAAACTGAGTCCTGGTAAGAAGAAAATTCGTCGTTCTTATGCTAGACTGGGCTCACAAAGGGATTTTTTACGAACACTTCCAAAACTGTGTCGCTGTTTAGTCTAGGAAAGATTGAACATAAATAGTCGCAGGTCGCAACCCGAGCGAAGAAGAAAAACAGGCATGGTTAACAGAATTGACGAGCAAAAGTGCAAGTGTTAAATATAAGACTCATTCATCGAACATTTACTTTAGGTTATAACTAGATAATTAAACATTTCCGCCCGCCTTCTTCAAATTGATTTAAAGAACGATTTCAAACAACATTTACATCAATAGGCAAAAGACTCAATTTTGTGATTGGAAGCTTATATGTAGAACTCTGAGTTTTGATGGTCACTACTCGTGTATGTTCATCCTTACCTGGATGAACTTCAAGGATCCTTCCTAAAGGCCATTTTGAAGGTGGATATCGCTCGTCCATTACCAATGACAAAGCTCTCTTCTGCACGGAGGGAGTACATTGATTCCATTTGTAGATGATCTGATAGCGTTGAAGGCATTCTTTAGACCACTCTGTCCAAAAGCTGTCTAACATCTGCCGCAGGAGCTGCCAGCGTGA
>JAUMHM010094498.1:0-25341 GCA_032362435.1 Melikaiella ostensackeni
AATTTTACCGTAAACAATATGACTATCCTGAGTAGAATCTTCGATACCTAAGCCTCATTGTTTATAACTATTGCTATAAAAAAAAACGCTCAGTTAAGAGAACTGATTTTTAAAAATGTTTATAATAATCTATCGCACAAAGTAAAACTTTATACACTTGTGATATTTTCTCATACGATGAGTCATTATTTATTCACGTTCTTATAAACAATGTATTCTTTATAAATATGGTATACTTTTCCCTAAGAGCGGCAATTTTCAAATTATTAGAGACAACCTTTTTTTATATCGTTAACTTTACCGTGAACGATATAATTATCTTGGGTAGAATTTTCGATACCTCATCCTTATTGTTTATAACTACTGTTATTAACAAAAACGCTCAAATCAGAGAATCGATTTTCAAGAAAATTTTATAATAATCTATGGTACAAAATAAAACTTTTCACTTGAGCGATATTTTCTCATACGACGAGTCATTATTCATTCACGGCCTTATAACAATGCATTTTCTATAAATATACTTAGCCCTAAAAGCCGCAATTTTGAGATTAGTAGCGATAACCTTCTTTTATATTGTTAACTTTACCGTGAACGATATAATTATGTTGGGTAGAATTTTCGATACCTGATCCTTATTGTTTATAACTATTGTTATTAACAAAAACGCTCAAAGCAGAGGATCAATTTTCAAGAAAATTTTATAATAATCTAGGTACAAAATAAAACTTTTGCTCGACTGATATTTTCTCATACGACGAGCCATTATATATTCACAGCTTTATAAATAATGTATTTTTTATAAATATACTCTCCTCTAAAAGCCGCAATTTTCAAATTATTAGCGATAACCTTCTTTTATATCTTCAACTTTACCGTGAATGATATAATTATGTTGGGTAGAATTTTCGGTACGTGATCCTTATTGTTTATAACTATTGTTACTAATAAAAACGCTCAAATCAGAGAATCGATTTTTAAAGAAATTTTATAATAAACTATGGCACAAAATAAAACCTTTCATTCAAGTGATATTTTCTTGTACGACGAGCCACTTTTTATTCACGGCCTTATAAACAGTGCATTGTTTATGAATATATCCTCCCCTAAAAGCCACAATTTTCTAGTTATCAGCGATTACTCTTTTTTATTGTAAGGAAGATGTTTTTTTGAATTGGCATTAGGGTCTAGAATTTTCCATATATTCTATTACACACATACACAAATATGCATTTTATAAACGTTTTTAATTGTTATAAGTGTCAAGTTTTTTTAAATAATAAGCGTTTCGTCCTAGGCTGACTCAGCGGCCTCGTCAGTAAGGCCATGTGAGTCGGCCCTTGACCTAGAAACTTGAATTAATTCTTCATCAATTTATAATTCTGGTAATTATATTAGTCATTCCGGTCGCGGATAGACACCGAAATTAATCAAATAAAATAAATTTCTTGTATAAATAATAATAACAATAAAAAACAATTTCAACAATAAACAATAATAATAATAAACAATTGTTATATTATTATTACTATCATAATTTATATTAACCAAATTAATCATTATTAATAACATAAATAAATAAAAATAAATACATTAATCGACAAACTAATCCATCAAAAAACAAATCAATATAATCATTTTTATTATATCAATTATAATAACAATTGATCAATCACAATAATATATGAAAAAAATAAAAAATAAAATGATTGAGTTACAAGCTCTGACTGCGGATAGGAATGGGAACTCATGAAAACATTGTTAATTATTATTAAACAAACCAATGACTATCAGTAACAATAATAAATATAATTAATATATTAATCAATGAATCAATTTATCAAAAAGTAAATCAACATAATCATTATCATTATGTCAATTATAATAACAATTGATCAGTTATGATAATAATAAATAAAATAAAAAATTGTATAATTAAATTACAAGCTGCAATTGTGGATAAGAATCGGGACTTATCTTTCTCCTACTTCTTTTATCCATCTCTCTTTGCCAGTACAGTAGGGCCATAAATATAACACAACTTCACTATAGAATTATACCAATCATTATAACACTTGATAAAAACGTAACAACGACGCGAGTTAAGAAAAAAGTCAGAACAGTAGAATTTGTGCTTTTGAAAACTCAAATAAAATTGCTGTTAAACATTTCTTTATAAGGCCAATCGTGAATCATTAACATAATTTTTCAATCGTCTTTTTTAACTATTTATTAAATTTGAAATTTCATTTTTCAGGATTAAAAGAAAAACTACGCGTTTTATCAAAAATAAGTCAAGAACAAATTTGTAGACCTTTTTTGAATAAATTATTTTTATATGTTCATTTTTTTTATCTTTCATATTTTTACCGCAAAATAGGATTTTTGATCTTTTCGTATTTTTTTCGGTGGTTGAAACAAGAACCGTTGGTCAAAAAAGACTGGTTAACGAACTCGGCCTTTCTTTTTGGTCCCTTATAATGTATGGCAAAGCACAATCCAACTCGATTAGTTTTTCAAGAATTATCCAGTATACAGATGACAATAACGACGACACTGACAGACAGACACCAACGTGAAACCTATTTCTTTCGGATTCAGGGGGTCTCGAAACATAAAAATGTAATGAAATCCGCGAAAGTCAATCTTTACATAAAAGCAACACCTTCTCATTGAGATGAGAATGTAAAAAAACGAACTATGCCTCCTACCAAAAATGTTGAAAGGAAAGTTTACAGGTCTTCGTAAAAGCAACAATTTTAATGTTTCAACTTCTTTTTTGTACCTCGCGTTATTTGTCTCAACATTTGAATTTTCGATTTTTTAAAGAAAATTCAAAAAATTGTTATGACAATCTTGTAGGACTCTTAAAAAGCAACGTTTTTCTCCTCTTATTTTCCTTGAAAATATAAAATGATCGCGTATCTAACTCATACTTTAAACTAAATAAGTTTCAGGTGAACGAATTTCTCAACTTTTTGAAAATGAATCTTAATCTAGCCGAATCCAAAAAGGTAATTTCTACATTCGCATTAGGAAATGTATTAGCTTTGTTTAAAATTTGCCCCCCCCCTTCCCTGTTTTTGTCAAATGTCCACGTTTTGAAACCCCCTGAAACCGAAAAACATGTTTTTACAAATGTGTCTGTCTGACTGTGTGTGTGTGTGTCTGTAGATTTTTAGTTTTGAGCAGGATAACTTTCGACAGAATCGACCGATTGGATTGGCCTTTGGTATACTCTTTAAGTGTCCTAAAATGAAGGCCAAGCTGGTTAGCCAGCCATTTTGGACAGAAATTCAAAAAGTCGGAGCAATTTTAAAATTCTTGAGACCACTTTTTTTTCAAATTTACGTATTCTATGTACGGATATTCGTATTAATCAGAAAGTCGAACAATTCATCTTTATGACTTTTTCCGATGAAAAGAAAATTGTGAGAGTTATAACATTTACAAAATTCAAAAAAAGAAACGAAAATCAAAATTTTAAGCTAAACAGAACACGATATGAAAAACAGTTAAGAGAAGAAACAACGTTTCTTCTCGAAAGTCCTACAAGATTGCCATAACAACTTTTTGAATTTTTTTCAAAAATCGAAAATTAAAATTTTGAGCCAAATAACGCGGAATACGAAAGGAAGTTAATATATCAAAATTGCTGCTTTTACAAAGACCTCTTAACTTGCCTCCAAACATTTTTTGTAGGAGGCATAGTTTGTCTTTAAGGTATAGAAAATAGTATTGGAATATTTTAATTTCAATTTTTGAACCAAACGCCGCGAGATAAGAAATGATAGTCAAAAAAGTAGAATTTGTGCTTTTAAAAGGGTCAAATAAAATTGCTGTTGAATATTTCTTTATAGGACCAATCGTAAACCAAGGTAATTGTTGTTGAAATTGAATTATTATTATTATTTAAACAAGAAATTTATTTCATTTAGTTAATTTTGGTCCCTATCCGTGACTAAAATGTCTAGTATAATTACAAAAATTATAAATTCATTAAAAATTAATTCAAGTGACTAGGGCAAGGGCTGATTCACATTGCCTTACTGATGAGTCTGGTGAGTCAACTCAGGACGAAACGCTTATTATCTAAAAAAGCTTATTACTTATAATAATTAAAAAGGTTTATAAAATGCGTATTTATGTATGTATGTGCATGTACATGTATCTGTGTGTACATATATATATATATATATATATATATATATATATATACATATATATATTTATAACATAGAATATATGGAAAATTCTAGGCCCTAATTGGTGTATTATATGCCAACAAAAAACGGATATTCATGTCACAAGTACCGCCAATGGTCAGTGTTATTAGGTGGGCCACTTCTAAGAGGCAAGATATTGGTTATGATAGATTAAATAATTTGGGTGATGACGGTAAGCGAAAACTGATTTGCTCTTATTTAGAGATTCTAAGTAAGAGAAAGCTTATGTAACTTGTTTGATTTTATTCAAAGGTTGATACGGTTGAAGACATCAACATAACAACTAAATAAGAACCAAAAATGAAATATTACAGGATCAACAAAAAAAAGTTTTCTACTCTACGTTTTCAAAGATGAAATTTTGATAACATCATAGAAGAATTTTTTCTTCACGTACTCTACATTGAACATGTGAAAATATTTGATAAAGATTTTTTTCTGTGTAGTAAGGGGGGGGGGCAGAGTGGTCCTTATCCAGTTTTCCATCTCATAAATTTTAAAACTGCGTATTTCTTTAAAAAATCAGGTAAATATAGTAAGAAATATTTCAGGTCTGTTAGATATATGTTCAATTTATTTCGTTTCTGATGTGTCAAAGTGTAAGAAAATGTTTTCACTGAAATTTAAGAATTTCATGAACACATGAGAATGACAACTGGATAAGAACCAAAATTTAAATTATTTCTATACTATATGATAAAAAATTTACTCGAAATTATTTCAGTATGCACGCATCATTTACAATGCTTTTTCAAGTGAAAGGAGAAATGATTTATGCATATGTGACGCGATCCGAGAAAAGGGACCTTCTAGGCAAAAAATCGATTTTCGGATTATAATGGATTTTATAAGCTCTTTAACTGATCTTTCCAGGGATGCAATCAGAAATTTTGTATCTGCATTATTTCACAAAATATAAATTATTGAAAGAATCTTCGAACACGTTCGCAGGACAATAGACGGGAGAACTTGGACTCGATTGCCGGCGCACGAACGGGAGGAGAAGAGAGTGGGGGAACACGGTCGAACTGTAAGGAGTGGGTGTCAGAATTCCTCTCTGAAACTTCTCCTCCGCTCCGCCGCCTCAAGCTCGAGATTTCTTCAATCGCTCACGCTGTAAAATTTCACTTTTGCCTAGAAGGTCCCTTTTCTCGGATCGCGTACATATTTGTAATATGTATTGATGAATAGTTGTCATTGTCAAGTCTTCAAGAAGAAAAACTTTTTCATTTGAATTCGAAAATTGACAATTTTACATAAACTTTTTTGCTAATTTTTTTTTTAACTTTTCCAATTCAAAATTTTATCAGTAGAAAAGATAAAGCTCAATATGGTCATCTAATATTTATCAGAAATAAAAATTCCAGTGTCTAATATTAATCACAAGATACTTCGTAAGGCTTCAAAATTGTTTTCTTAACGTTAATGGGCTTTGAATTTCTAATTCTCTAATAAGTTCCAATCATTGAAAACATTATATCTGACTTTGTAAGCAAATCTTATGCAGCCTTGTGCATTAAAATAAATAATTTTACAAATTAGTGTTTTTGAATAACTTTCACCGCCATGTCATACTCACCCGTTTCCCAACTTACCGACGCTTATTTTTTGAAGGTGTTGGGAATTCCTGAAATATGTATTGCGTATTTTGTGAGTGACACCTCAGTACCCTTTATTCATTTTCCCAAATTTTCAACTTGATATGTCATTTCGGGTGGACGTATGAGTAATTCTAAACAAAAATTCGGTAAGTCAGAAATCGGCTAAGTATGATATGGCCTCAAGGATGTTCACTAGTTATCTCCACTAAAAAAATGAGCATTGTTAAAAATGATATATAAGATCGAGTCAAATATTCCCATCGTTAATTGTAAATAATTTTTGATGAGAACTGAAGCTGAACTTTAGAAAAAATATGTCAGGTTAAAATTGTTTATGTAACAATAGTTATTTAGATTTTTATGTATGTTATTTCTTTTGGGTAATTGTTGCTATTCGTATATAATCCTACTGTTGTAGGACTCATTTTATTCTTTAAAAAATTCACTACAAATCTCTTTTGTACGTTTTTATTTGAAAAATTGTATTTACGAATTATACAATTGTTATTTATATGAACAATGTTCTTTCAGATAATTGTATTGGAATAAGAATTTACGAGAAAGAGTTGTAGTAAATCTTTCCATGAATAAAATGAGCTCTATAACATTAGGACCAAATAATAATCGCAACCTTAATCTAAAAAGGAAGGAAAAACATAAAATTCTATAGAGCTTTTGACCGAATCCGTTTTAAATCAGGCTGGTTCTACACTTGAAGTCGCAGAATCTCTCGGCTACGGTGTATGTTACTTATTAGAGGAAATTAGGCGATACATATTCTTCCGATTAGCAAAAAAACTCTATTCTACGAAATTATTCGTGTTTGAACTCTGTTCTTTGTTTTTCAAGAAAATCAATTTTTTCTCCAGTCCTCTATAACATTTGATCTTATATAGGTCTTTATAGTTTTCTTTCGGATTCTGAAGGTGTTTATCGCCTTCCTTCGATTTTTTTTTTTCAAAAACAAAGCGCAAAGTTTAGATACGCTCAACATCACAGTATTTTTTCCGCTAATCAGAAAAATATGTATCGCTTAACTTCGTTTAAAAACAACATATTTCGTCATCGAGAGATTCTACGACTCAAAGTGTAGAACTTGCCTCATTTGAAATGGATTCGGTCTATTATTATGTAAGAAAATTGAGTCTGAAATATGTTTTTCATTGTTCGCCTTCAGTTCTTTAAAAAAATCAGTTCCGATTAAGTATGAGACTATTTTCCTCAATTTTAGAAATTATTTTTAACAATCCTCATTTTTGCTAAGACTGCAAAGCCCTTGGCATACTTGCTCAAAGACAAGGTCCGGTTCATTTGGACAGATATAGAACAAAGAGCGTTCGAAACATCAAGACACAATTTGTTCGGGGCCAGTCCTCCAATACTTTGTCTTTGCCAGGCCTTTCCTCTCAAGAAAAGACGCTTTCAATTATGCATTGGCTGGAGTAGCTAGCTAAGGTAAGATTAGCAAGAATTTGCCAATAGCCTTCGCCCCGAGAACTTT
This sequence comes from Melikaiella ostensackeni, assembly GCA_032362435.1. NCBI lineage: Eukaryota > Metazoa > Arthropoda > Insecta > Hymenoptera > Cynipidae > Melikaiella > Melikaiella ostensackeni. Next base: position 7,329 of record JAUMHM010094498.1, read on the forward strand.
AAAGAAGGCTGAGTTGAATTATTCTGCTCTCGATATAGATTTGTTAGCAGCTGTTCCCTGTATCCGACATTTTAGGCCTTACTTATATGGGAAACGTTCCACTTTGGTAACGGATCACCATCCCTTAGTGTGGCTTTCCAACTTAAAAGACCCTGCTTCTAGACTTGGGAGGTGGAAAGTTAAACTGAGCGAGTATAGCTTTGTGGTCGTGTATAATTCAGGAAAGATAAATAGTAACGCAGATGCGTTATGAAGGATCCACGTTGACAATCTGGAAGACTTTCAACCACTTGAACTGATTGATGAGAAAGTTGTTTCGATGAGTGCAGATCGCGAACACGTCTTCTGCATCTCAGCTTGAACAAAAAAAGAAACGAATTTAGTTGTCGAGAAAGTAGATTGGGCTGAGACCCTTTGTCAAATGTTTAAAAGAAATAAAATTCTAGAGTCTCCGGAAAATTCTAGCCAGGGAAAATCAGGTGTCGACATCTGTAGTTCAGGCTTGGTGTCTGGGGGCTTGATGCTCGAAGGCTTTGTGCCTGCAGGCCTTCTGCCTGTAGGCAGCGTGTCTAGAGACTCTGTGCCAGAAAGGAGGATCTTGTATCCCGATGAGAGACTCCAGAGCAGTGTCGAAATGGCTAAAGTTTCTGCTTTGACTAGGGTCGGACTATTCTCATGCGAATAATTGCGTGCGAAGGTTGTCAGGCTTGGAGAAGTAGTAGCTCTCTCAAAAAAAAAAAAGAAAGGCGTGTCATATATGCAGCACTTTAAGGGATCGGGTCTCACTACAATGATCTGTACTGGGGAAATAGTGATACCAGATAAAAGTAAAAGAGAGGGAATCATCGAAGAATATCATAAATCAACTGCGGGAGAACATGAGGATACTTCAGAAACTTATTGGGCTATTGGCTCGAACTACTACTGGGAAAATATAAAAGAAGATTGTAAGCGAGTTATCGCGCAATGTGAAAATTGCTAAAGAAATAAATTAGTCCGAAAGAGAAACCGGACGCTCATGATGGTAACAAACGCCCCCAAAGAACCTTTTGAAAATTTTCAAACAGATTTGGTAGGCCCACTCCCAATCACTCCTAAAGGTAATACCCATATTTTGACTGTTCAGTGCAACGTTTCGAAATACTTGGATGCACTACCCCTCAAAGATACTGATTCAGTGACTATTGGTCGCGCTTTCGCAGAAAAATTCATTGCCGGCTGTGGAACCCCCAAAACTATTCACTGATCAAGGACGAGATTCGATCAACAGAGTAATTAAAACTCTGTGTCGAATTTTCAAAATTCGCTTTATCCAATCTTCTGCTTACCATCCGCAAAGTCTTGGCTCTGTGGAGAGAAGTCATCAATCTCTAATCAAATATATTAAATTATTTGAGGCAGCCAAAGATTGGGGTAACTGGTTGAGATTTGCTGTATTTTCTAACAACATTAATATCCATGAATCCACTGGATATGCTCTCTGTACGTTGGTGTTTGGCAAGGAAGCTTATTTTCCCACCAGCTTTCCATCAGGACTCCTGGTTCGCACGTACTCTGTGCACTTGAGGGAGCTTTTCTCAAAACTGGATAACGTCCACTCCCAGGCCTATAAACTGCCCTTGATCGCTGAGGAAAAAGCAAAAAAATATTATGACAAGAAATCAAATCCGAAATTCTTTAGAGAAGGAGCACAAGTTTATATGAAAAAAGCAATTCGAGAAAACAAGAAACTTAGTACCTATTTCCATGACCCTTTTATTATTAAAAAATTATTAGGAGACAGGTATGCTCTTATCACAATCCGCCCAAATTATTCCAAAGTGATTCACTTGGACAGAATGAAACTTCGTGCTTATCCTTGTATTCATGGTTAAAATAAATATTAAAATATTATTCGTGTATCGCCACCGACTGTAAATTTCTTTGCCTTTGGAATTATCAAGAAGTGAATACTCAAAAGCGTGATAAAAAAAATGGTAACTCAAAAATAGTTTCGAAACATGTATAAATAGAGACAAAAATAATTGTATATTGGTCATGGAATAATTCTTGTTCCTATGACGTAAATTTGTTTGCTGTTTTAACTTGAAAAAATAGTTATTGATAGCCATAATAATTAATGTCTTATGAAACAGATTTAATTATTGAAGGGGAATATGAATAGTAGCAAATCTAAGGACTGTACATTGAAAATGAAAATTAATCAAAATAAATTTTTCAAAATATAATTTAATGAACAATTGTAATACAAATATACATACCATATCAGTCAGAAACCTGAAGTTTTGATTATAGTATCGTGTGGATAAAGAAAATGAAATAAATAAATTTTTCACAAAGTAATTGTGCTTATAAGTTGAATTGCAAATTAATATTAAGTATACTCATATGAAATATCTTGAAATAGTATTGGACGATGATTTATTATAAAATTGGTGTTACTAACTTGAAAAATACAATCAAAATTCAAATTCAGACGAGTCCCGCCAAAATTGCAAACCTGCCCTTTCAATAATCATACGAAATCTGGGAGATTCGAAAGTAAATGAAATATCATTTCTAAGGTAAATGTCCCAGTTTGGGCGAGTGACCCAGAGTGCTTGAGAAATTTTGTGAAGCGAGTGTTTCATTGAAAAGTAAGTGAATAATTATAAGTTTTTCAAATAGGCTCGTCAATATAACTCAAAGTTAATGCATGATTCGTATATTTCCTGCCTCCTCAAATCGGACGGAAGAAACGGTTGGAGGAGTTTGGGCGAGTGTTTACAAACAACAAGGTTACATAAAAATTATGCGTTTTTTTAGATAACAAGCACAATATCTCAATTCTCAAAGCTTTCTCCTGTCATGACACGCGTTTTTTTAAACATTTGTGTTGAATAGTTGATAAAAATGTACGCGAAACGATTACAATGACAATGTGACAGCCATTTCTTCCCGCCATATTCGGGACAGCGTGTATTTGGTCTCAGTATCAATCACGATATCCCACCACTGTAGGAAATCAAACATGGCGTCACTCGCCTAAACTGAGACATTCGATTCGCCCAAATTGGGTCAGATGAAAAATTCATTCGCCCAAATAGGTTCATCGGAACAGCATGAAATATTCTCCATTATTAAGTTTTCTCACATGCTGCAAATTTATGCTGCAGAATATTAGATTTGTGTGACCTTCATTCGATTCTTTCTCGCTTTGTTTTACAATTTTTCAGCTGCATATAAAAATGTTATGTGAAATGTAGATTTTCTAAAATTTAAGCTGAACTCAAGCATTGTCAAGCGTGAAACGTTATAGTGTCGTGATGAGAATGTATTCCTCAAACCCGAAGGAGTTTTGAGAAAGTTTTGTCAACCAATGTTCCTTCTGCACCACATTCTTCGAGAACCCACTCACTACTGACTTTGCACATTAGGTTTTTACCACATATATTACGTGGGAATTGCATTCCAAACGTGTTCACTTTACTACTATCCTTTTCTTGATACGCCCAAGTCTCGCTACCATACAGCACAGTAGAAGCAAACACAGAACTATATATTCCAATTTCAACTTCATTGGATACATTTCTACTTCTAGGAATGGCCAGTGCTTCCAAAATGTCGCCCCTGCTAAACTGCGCACTGTTTCGCGAAACGCAACTGGATTGGTTCGGTCAGTCAACTCCAGTGGAAACAAACTATTTCTTTTAGAGCTGACTGTCCGAGCTAATAGTTCGGACTATACGAAGCATGCGCAGTAGCGTAAAGGGTTCATTTTGGGGGCACTGGTAATGGCTCGTACACTGCCGATAATCTATCTACCCTCGTTTATACGTCTGCATATCCCTGCATCTATTTTTCCGTCAGCAGTAAATAAACTTCCAAGATATACGAAATCATCAACTTGTTCTGTTCTCTCTTTGTTTAAGACAATGTTTTGTACTGTTTTCTTAACCCTTCTTTTAAACACAATAATTTTTGTCTTACGTTAATCTTAAGACTCACACTCTTCATTCTGTTATTTAGTCTGCCCAACATTACCTGAAAATCATCGACTGATTCTGCCATAACAATCTTATCATCTGCAAACATCAGTCCACGCACTTTCACGAGTCCGAGATCAACACCTTCTTCGTCCGAAAGCTTTCTAGCTCAACAAATGCACAGAAAACATAGTTGTTTACTCTCAAACTTTCTTCTATGACCTGTTACAAGATAAATATCTGATTCGTACATGATCTTCCGGACATAAATCCACATTGGACTCCTTAGATACATTCTTTATTTATTCTCATGATCTTATCAATAAGTATTTTGGTAAATATTTTGCCCACGGTACTCAGTAAGGTAATCGCTCTATAATTAGTACAGTCACCTTTATCACTCTTTCCCTTGTAGAGTGGAACGTTAACACTGATCAACAAAAATGACCTACCTGTATGTCCTCGCTGAATGCGACATATCATTTCCGAAGTATTTTTCAATGCTGAACACGAATCTGGCCTCCGTTTGTTGCTATCAGGTTTAGTTAAATAGATATTTGCAATTGAACTTTTTAATGAAAAATTGTTTAACCATGTCCGAAAGGGAAAAAACTGTTTGTCCGCTCTCACTGCAGATCATGTCGATGCGTGTTTCAATGCAGTTTATGAATATCGTCTTACTTTAGCGATATCTTTAACGGTTTCTGAGATATTCGCAAAAGCTAAAGAAGTGCGAAAAATTGACTCAAATTTCAGTCCACTGTTATTTAGGATATATTTACTTTTTTGACATAAACTATAGGTCGATTTGTTTGTTTTTTCATGAAGAATGATTATCTGTGGAAAAATTAAAATTCAGATAATCCATTTCTGAGAATTCTTAGAATGTGCACCCTTCTTTTCAATTTCCGAAAACTTGTACTTAATACTGTTCTTGGCATCAGATGTTTAATTGTGGTACATAAGACGATCACTCACATTTCACTCGTTGCTGAATTTCATACAGTTGTGAAACATAAGACGACCAGTCACATTGTTATTTGTTTATGAATTTCTTATAGTTCTAAAACATAAGGCGATCAATCACATTGTCATTGGTTTCTGAATTTCATGCAGTTCTAAAACATAAGACGATCACTCAAATTTCATTCGTTTCTTATTTTCATACAGTTGTAGAACATAAGACGATCAATCACATTGTAACTTGTTTATGAATTTCATGAAGTTCTAAAACATAAGACGATCAATTACATTGTTACTTGTTTATGGATTTCATACAGTTCTAAGAAATGAAGCAATCATAAGACGATCAGTCACATTGTTATGTGTTTCTAAACACTGAATCGATCGTGGATATATCTTCCGGGGAAATATCTTATATCTTATCTATCTATCTTATATCTATAATATCTTATTTTATCTTATCTTCAGTCATAGTGAATAAGTTTATTTATCTTTCCCTCGTCGGGTTTCTACCATTTGTGTCTTTGTGTTCTTAGGTTTGATTCATTAGATATGAGGTAAACATATTTATGTTTTTCGCTTTAAGCTAGTAGATATAAGGTCTGTACATATACATTAGGAATTAAATTTTTTGTTGTTGAGTTGAAATAAACTGAAAAAATTTCGGATAAGTGTAAGAATAATCCCAATTTTTTCTGTTCGGTTTGTGGTCTTTTCCACCAACAAATCAAAGACAACCCCATACCGACGTGATTGAAACAGGATATCGATTATCTTTCAGTAGAATTTTAAAAAATGTGAATCAGTCAAGGGAACCTCAATATTGCTGTCCTACTTATGCAATTGAACTGAGGTCTGCAAGTCGAGGAAATCATCCAAATCTGAATTTTAGTACACCAATGATTTGGAATGAACCGCAAAATCATGATGTGGCTTGTTATTTCTGTAATATCGCACTCATAAAGGGCTTTAATGCAAAGAATAAGCAACAGATTGCTCATGCTGATGTCCCATCCGTGGTCAAGCCAGTTTTAATACATGTGCCTAGAGCAAAAAAAAGATTGGGTGTAATCGAAAAAAGCTCCTTAATTCTGAAGAGGTTGACCCAGAACCGAAACGTTCAAAAAAATATCGATTTTATTCGGTCAAGCTAAATTGAACGATCTCATAAGAGATCTCTTACTATCAAAAGATAAGGCTGAATTGTTGGGATCTCGATTGAAGGAAAAGAATTTATTAAAAGAAAATATGAGAATTTCTTACCGCAATCGCGAAAAAGATCTGACTAAATTTTTTTCCGACGAAGAGAGTCTCATTTCTTGTAACGACGTGAATTATTTGATGAAAGCTGTTGGACATAAGGACATAGCCAGCGAATGGCGTTTATTCATCGATTCAAATAAGACTATTCTGAAAGACGTTCTTCTGCATAATGGCAATGAGTTTCCTTTCATACCTGTTGCCTATGCTTCACATTTAAAAGAGTGCTACGATGTTATGAAAATGCTTCTTCTGGAAATAAATTACCACGCACACTCTTGGCCAATCTGCTCAGACTTTAAAGTGATTGCTATTCTATTAGGACTGCCGACAGGATACACTAAGTATTGTTGCTTCTTATGTTATTAGGGCAGCTACGCTGAGGACAAACATTATACTGCCAAGGTTTGGTCCGAACGCGACTCGTTCGAACCAGGACAAAGAAACATCGCTCAAGACCCTCTGGTAGACCCTAAAAATTTTATTCTGCCGCCTCTACATATCAAACTCGGGATAGTTAAGAACTTCATATAAGCAATAGCTCAAAACGGAAACGCATTTGCCTATCTGAAATCAAAATTTCCAAAACTTAGCGAAGCTTATGCAAGACTCAGAATTCGATGAATGCTCAAGCAGTGAAGAGAGGAAAACCTGATTATCCGTAAAAAACATGATCTGAAGTTTCCTAGGAAATCACAAATCTAAGCACTACAAGCGGTATGTGAATGAAATGTTGACAAGATTTGAAGGTCTCAATGTAAATATGTCATTGGAGATACATTTTATACGTTCACACGTAGATTTCTTTCCTGAAAAGTTGGGATTAGTCAGTGACGAGCTCGGAGAAAGATTCCACCAATATATAGAAACTATTAAGAAGAGATATTAGGGTAAATGGAGCACCAGCAATCTTGCTGATTATTGTTGAAGTCTCATTCGTGACAAACTGATCAAAAAACATGTTCGATCTAGGAAACGTCGAACATTTCAATATGGAGAAATGAAGATCTGATACCCAGTACAGCATTTAGCACAAGTTTTCGGAAATTGAAAAGCAGGGTGCACATTCTTCAAGATATCTCAGAAACAGATGGTCCGAATTTTCAATTCTTTTCCACAGAATTATTCTTCATGAAAAAACAAACAAATTGACCTATAGTTTATGTCGAAGAAGTAAATATGTCCTGAATCACAGTGCATTGAAATTTGAGTAAATTTTTCGCACTTTTTTCAGTTTTTTGAGAATATCTCAGAAACTGTTAGACCTGATAGAACCAAATGGAAACTAGATTTGTGTCCAGCTTTGAAAAGTACTTCGGAAATAATATTTTGCACTTAGCAAGGACATAGGTCATTTTTGTTGATCAGTGTTATTTGTGTTTTTCAACTTTTTGGTCGGGTAAACTCGGGGTTTCATCATCAAGTGCCTCTTGAGTTAAAGATATTATGAATTTAATACGATGTCTGAAATGTCTTGCGACGATGTTGTACTAGGTACAAAATTAGGTACATGATGTAGCTTAGAGTTCCTCCTTTGCCGGTGTTGCCCTTACGTAGCGGCTGAAAATATTGGAGGTGCATTAATCGCCTCTAGATGCTTTTTTAGAGCTACCATCTGTTACTCCATAGCAGAGCTGGCGGAAGCCTATGTGGGAGTGCAGGGTATCAACTACCGAAAATATCTCGGGTGGTGAATCCACCACCCGAAATATATATGCTACAGTCTTTGCATTGTCAAATAATAAATGAGATATTGTTATTTGCTTCCGACATTAAAATAAATCATTTAAATTTGTTATTCATTGTTAAACTTATTTCCTATTTCCTCTAATTCCAAATCGACTATAATCGAAAAAGTTGAAGATCGTCTTCCACGTGAAAAAAATGGTTTTCCCCACCCATGAGCCCAACCCCTTCACTTCACCCACCATCCAAATTGTAAGTGTTCCGCCGGTCCTGCTCCGTAGGGTTTCAGTCACCTTCTTGCTGATGGTCCAGGAACTTTCTTACAGTGCGACAGGTTTTTAATGAAATCGCATTTTGAGCCGCGGCCAGTACCCTACTGACTCCTGGTTGTTCGAGATGTTCACTGCTTCTTGCGTGCACATTGCCTGTAGCCGAAACCACAATAGGATGAATAGATCCATGTTTCACATTCCTCTATATTGACTTTACTTCATGCTTTAGCTCGTTATACTTATGGATCTTGGTTGATGGATTGCCTGCAAGTTCCGATTGAGTGGATAAGCAACGTCGATGATATATCGATGATATACATACGTTATATATGATGATATATAACGCATCACGATGTCGGGTCGATTGGCTTGGATATAATGATTCATCTGAATAGTAACATTTCAGTATAAAATGTAGTATTCGTTTTCCAAAACGGGCACTGGGATGTATCTATAGAAAGGTATATATTCTGTTGAGAGTCCTAGGATTAGGGCAAGTTGTTGATGTATAATGCCCGCTACACCAATATAATGCATGTACTCCCTCTGAGCCATTACGCAACAATCATCAATAAAGTGCTCGACGGATTCGTTGGCATCTCGTCACAATTGTCACCTGTCAACCACGTCTTGATGTAATACTACGTACGTAGTATTACATTATTATTATACAATTATAGTATTATTACACGTACTTGCAATAGTTTTTGGTACTCACAACCTTATCCTGAATCGGTGTCACGAATCCCACTGTTTCTGGAAACAGGACGCCCTTTCTCAGCCAAATATTAGATGCCTCTCTGTCCACTTCACGTCGATCTAACGTTTTGGGGTGCTCGGCGTGGGTAGCTTTTTGTCTCCATTGCATTTCTGATTCCTCTATGCTTTCTGCCTTGATATTTAAGGCTTCCTCTGAGGACAATTTCAAGAGCGTGTAATCGAGATCTGCATCACAGATGGTGTTGTGAGGCGCAACATCTCACTTACTGTTGAAATAGTGTCGCAATTGTATTGAAATTGAGTTTGTAGTGGAAGCAATTATTAGGTTCTTGCCGTAACAATCTTATTATCTGCAAGCGTCAGTTCACGCACTTCCATTGTCCTGAGATCAAAACATTTCTTCGTCTAAGAGAGACACTTGGACATTCATTCATGCATATATTGAACATCTAGAAGGACATGACGCAGACTTGTCTAGCGTCCTGCTTAATATCAAACCAATCACTCAGTTGTCCATTCACTCTTACACTCGATTTACTACCATTATACGTTGCTTTTATTGCTTTTAGAAGCCAACAATTGACTCCATACTCTTTCAGGACTTCCTAAAGTTTAGTTATATCCACCTTATCGTGAGCTTTTTCCAGATCAACAAATGCACCGAAAAGTTCTTTGATTACTATCAAACCTTCTTTGTGATGTCTCAAGTTAAATATCTGATCTGCACATGATCTCCCTAGCATAAATACACATTGCACTTCCCAGATATTCTCTTTAGTTAGTCTCATGACCTTAAAGATAAGTATTTTCATAAATATTTTTCTCACGGTACTTAGTAGGCTAATCACACTATAATTAGCACAATCACCTTCATGACCCTCTCCCTTGTAGAGTAAAACGATAATCGCCTTTCTGAAATCATTTGGAACTTCACCGTTCTCAACACACATATTCATAAGTTCGCTCAGGCACACAAACAAATATCAACCACCACTCTTAAGCATTTCAGCGGTGATACCATCCACAACAGCAGCCTCACCATCTTTTAGTTTCATATTTACAGATATAATTTCGCGGATATCGATTCTTCTTTCGCCACATACAACAGGATTGTCTATCGTATCCTCTTTTGAGTCATAGTTGTAATGCTCCATGGCTTGACCTCCATACAATTTCTTGAAAAAGTCACTCATACAGTTTTTCACTTTGTCCGTGTCCCACACCATTTCACCATCATCATCCTTAATTTCGAGTAACTCAGTGCCTGTATTTCCTTTCTTAAACTTAATAACCCATTTCCAAAATAATTTCTTATTTCCTTCGAAATCATTTTGTATTTTTTTCCTTCTTCCACTTAAATTTTATCTTTGCTTTCTTTGACTAGTATCTTTGCTTTTCTGTTTTTATCCTTATAATCATTTTCTAGTCTAGTCCTCTCCTCATTACTCAAACTTCTAATATTTAGCTTTCTCGAGTACATCTAGTCATGCATGTCGAGCATTTCAAAATTTTTCAAAAATATTAACAGATGAAATTAAGACTTCCAGCACGATATTTATCACAACGATACGATAGTTTAGTCGAACGATATGATCGTCTCGTCTCGATCAATTTATGAGGCTATAGATTCTTGATCTCCATCAAATTTTAATCCAATCTGATTATTTTACGAGAAAATCTCAAATTCATCTGGAAATGATCGACATGCATCAATAAGTACATCTCCAGTCTTCCTTCTTACAACCGCAATATTGCACACTTCAGATACACTTTCGAAGATGCTGTCCCATAGTATTATCCATACCCCCTCTGCATTTTTATTGCTAATTCTACCTTCCAGTCTTCTCTATGGTGTCCTAAATATTCATACAGTTTTTCACGATATACTATTTGTACTTTTGGTTACTGCACATTCTCTATTTCAAGTCGCGCCTGTTTCGACTTATTATTAATTCTTCTTCAGCTTCACCCTTGACCTAGGTTCATTTTTGAAACTATGAGGTAGTGATCCGTTCCACATTCAGAGCCTCTCAAAACACTTGTATCTTTTATTAGCCCTATCAGTCTTTAATCCACTACAACAAAGTTAATTCTTTTGTGGCTTTCGCCTCTGCATCAAGTAAACATGTGAATCATTTTGTGTCTGAACCAAGTACATTTGTAATAAACATGTCTTTTTCTAAGCACAACCTAGTCAATTTCCCCTATTACCGTTTGGTTTTAGTTTTCCGAAGTGATAAACTACCCTGTCTGTACGTTTGCGTTGCACACCAACCTAGCCATTCGTATCTCCAAGTAGGATGATTCTTTTCCCAGGATCGCAAGTACCTAGAATATTTTTTACGAATCCCAAAAGGTATGCTCCACATCACTACTGTCACCATCAACCGGAACGTAGCATGCTATATTAAATAGCATTCTGATTCGCACTTTCATTTTAACCCATAATAATCTAGGAAATACATATTCACACTAAAACCCCTTAAAATTCAATTTAATTTCATTTATTTTCCAAAGTTGTCTAGGAATCTCTTGAAGTCTATGGAAATCATGCAAAATTGATTGAAATCCCGTGAAATTTTTTCAATCTATTGACATCATTTGGAGTCTCTTAAAATCACCTGGTATATCTGGAAATCTTTGAAATAATTTCAAATCTCGTAAATTTCTATGAATTCTGATGAAATTGCTTGAAATCCGTTGAAATTCTCTGGAGTTCCTTAAAATTCGTTGAAATCCATTAATGTATCTGAAATCTTTCAAATCTTTTGGAATGTTGAAAAATGTCCTGAAATATGTGGAATCCTGTTGAATTCCTTGAAATAATTTTGAAATTCTACATCAAGTGAATAAATAAATTATTCTTCTGTAGTTTCTCTATTTTTTTCATGAATTCTTTCAATACTTAAACATAATTTATTCCTATTCTGCTTTTCTTATGATGATTTTGCTAGAATCGCTGAAAAATCTTCAGAAATTCATTACAGAAAGATCATTATAGACCTATACTGAAGTTCCTATAATACTTTTTCGTAGTGGGAGATTAAAAGGGATTAAATGAAATTTTCTGTAAAAAAAGGATTGCCTTTCAACTCCGCTGGAATTCGAGCCCAGGACCTTTCGCTTGCCAGACGACTGTTGTCTGATGACTTGCCGACGACTGTTAGATCTGATCAGAATGACTGAAATGAGAATCCTAGATGAAAATGATTTAAAAAGGTTGTAAAAAATTGCATGGGATTGAAAAGGATTGCATAGGATTGCACAAGATTGCATAAGATTGAAAAGAGAGTGTACACCAGATTGCAGGAGTAATTAACCCCGCGGTACCAGACATATTCCCATATACTAAAGCGTGATAAGTAAAAAAGTTGATGAAAGAACACGATTATGCAACATTTTTGAATTTATTGAAACAATGATTTTTCAAATAATTGAGAACGACGACCAGGTAAAGCCCATTTCTTCTCTCATCTCCTCATTCTGAAAAATTGTTCAAAAAATATTTTCAACTGTCATAGAAAACGTTTGTTATTTCTCATGTGAATTTTATTTTTGGGTTTTACCTAGAAGATGTATTTCACATTATCAGGATATAAGTCGTCCATTTCTTTCGGGCTCATGTCCGTTGGTGTTTTTTTTTGCATGTCTACTTTGACACGTACCTTCTCCTTTCCTCTTCTCTCATATATTCCAAAAAGGACACTAGTGGGTGCTTCGAAATATCCAACGATCTGATCCTTGGGATCTACTACTACGCTACGTATTGCGAAGGTGTTTATCAGGTGAAAATTATTATGTATGTCTTTCATTACAAAGCCTTGAGGAAGGTCGGAACATGGTATTTTTCTTGCTTCTACAGGTAACGGGCGAGGTAAGAATCGATTGTGGTCCAGCGAACTTGATGCTGTAAGAACAAATAGAAATGGATGAAATTTTAATTGTTAATACTTATATTGCCTGGCTACACAGTAAACCCCGGGATATCAAACCGTTGCGTATTCTTATTATCATTAAGAATGTGGTGCACACGAAACATTGGTAGATAAGATTGGAAGAAATTCGCTGAGATGGTTTGTCAAGTTGAGAAAATGAATGAAGGACGTTTAACGTAGCAAGTGCAGTTAGGTAAGGTGAATGGTAGCGTACCCAGAGGTAGACCGAAGAATGAATAGTTGCAATGTGTGAATAAGACTCTAAGGCGAAGAGATATAAAGAGTCATAGAAACACAAGTACTTGCATGAAAAGATGCATGGTTTAGAGGAAGAAAAATATGTACTATATGTAAGGATAGGGATGCATGGAGGACACTGCTTCATAAGAAGAAAACTCATTTTTCAACGAAGAGAGACAATTCTCAGCAAAAAATGTAATAGTTGATACTTCATTTAAAAAAGATTTTGATGTTGAATCAGAAACAGTTAGACTCAACCAAAAAAGACAAATTTTCAAAAAAATAGTTGAATCCTTAACTAACATGAATGAATTTTTACCCAATGAGATTACTTTTCAAAGAGAAAGAAAAACTTTTTACCAAAAAAAGACGAATTTCAACAACAACAAAAATTTTAACAAAATATTAAATTTTCATCTAAAGAGATGAATTTTTATCTAAAATCATGAACCTTTAACGAAAAAAAATGAGTTTCTAACAACGTAGTTAAGCTTTCAACAAAATAATTGAATTTTCAACTAAAAATGAAATAGCTAAAATTTCATTTAAAAAAATTTATTCTCAAACAAGAAAAAACGAATTTTCATCCAAAAAAGATGAATTCTCAACGAGAAACGTAAAAGTGAATATTTTAGCCCAGAAAGATTGTAATTTTAAATAAAAAACAGTTAAATTCAATCAAAAAAGTCTAAAGTTAAACAGATTAGTAGAATCCTTAATAAGTGCAGATTAATTTTCAACCAAAAAGGATGACTTTTCTCTAAAATAATTGAAGTTCAACCAAAGAAGGTGAATTCTCAACAAAAAATATAATAGTAGACTCTTCAACAAAAAATAATTAAAGAATTAACTTTCAACCAAAAGTAGTTGGATTTCCTTATTGGCTTCTCTTAATTCAGTTTGTATTGAAGTGGAAAAACAAGAAAAAGACGTATTTCCCACAAAATTCATGAATTTCTAAGCAAAAATGGAATCATTAAATTTTCCATCTAAAAAATGAATTTCCATCAAAAAGGAAAACGAATTTTTATCGAGGTTGTTGAATCTTCAACCAGAGAGATGAATTTTTAATTAAAAATTAAAGCTCATCCAAATAGTTCAACTTTCGACCAAATAGTTGAATTATCAACCAAAAAAGATGATTTCTCAAAAAAAAATATATAAAAGTTGATATGTGAATGGAAAAAGATTTGAATTTTAAATCAAAACAGTTGAATTCAATCAAGAATGATGAATTTATAACAAAGAGTTCAAACCTCAACCAAAACAAATTAATTTTTAGACAAAAAGTTGCAAAAAAAGACGAATTCATTTTTAAAAAAGATGATGCATTTAAAAAAAAAGATGAAATTTCTACCAAAAGAGATGAATTTCGAAACCAGAAGGGTAAATTTTCTACTAAAAAGTTGAATTTTCAACCAAGAATGATGTTTCGGCGAAGAGAAAAAAATTTTTATTTAAATTGTTGAATTTTAAAGCCAAAGAGGCGAACTATCTACAAAATAGTTGAGCCTTAACCAAAAAAAGAAGGACTTTATAACATAATTCATGAATTTTCAACAAAATAATTGAATCTTTCAACCAAAAAAGACGAACTTATAGCAAAGTAGTAGAAATCTCAACCAAATCAAATTAATTTTCAACTAAAAAGTTAAATTTTTAACCAAGATAGATGAAATTTTTACTAAAAGAGATGAATTTCAAGACCAAAAGGGCGAATTTTCAAACAAAAAAGATTTTCCGGCCAAGAGAGAAAAAAATTTCAACCGGATTGTTGAATTTTAGAGCCGGAAAGGCAAATTTTATTCAAAATAGTTGAGTTTTTAACCAAAAAAGAATGACTTTTAAACGTAATTGTTGAATTTTCAACAAACTGACTGAATTTTTTAACCAAACAGGATGAATTCTCAACTATAATGATGAATCTTTAACTGGAATGATTAAAATTTCAGTTGCACAATTTTCTGATCAAATTATAAATCCGAAGTCTGGATAAAAGCGTTGCGAATCATTTTGATCCAATTTCATGATCAAATTGATCAACTGGCGTTTACAGTTTAATAATTAAAACAAAAATCACTATATTCATGTATGTTCTTGGTGTACAGTCAAGCTTAAAGTTAATCTCTAGCTTGATTTATAAAAATAAAAAAGGCATTAATAATAGAAGAGCATAATTATTGGTGAGATGGTTTTGTTGAAAGCTAGGCCTACCTTGATCACTGTTCATTCCGAAACGTGACAGAAGGTCCAGTGTCTGTTTGGGCCGCATACTTGATGACATTTCTGTGGAAAGAGAAAAAAAATTAGGAATTTGTGATACTAAAACTGTGTTAAGAATAGTGAAAGCGTAATTCGAAAATTTCATTTTATTTCGTCTGAATTGGTTGCTGAAAGTCTGACTTTCGTTTCTAATATGGACGATTGATCAGTTGGATAGCTGGAGGGCCAATAAACCTCGAGAAGCCATAGAAAGGGATGCAACCAAAAATTTGGAGCACAACTCATGCGTCCAGCAGAACTGTTATGAATGTTATCAAAAGTTACCAGTAATTTACCATAGATTTCCCGAATTTCAGTAAATTACCATAGTTTCTAAAACTTATGGAAATATCGATCAATTACCATAATTTATAAAATGAATAGAATTTTATGAAATTTGTGGAAATTTATGAAAGTTATGGTAATTTACCGGTAACTTTTGATAACAGTTCTGTTGGACGCATGTGCGTTACGTTTCTGAACTACTAGCTCGGGCTGCTAAACCAAAAGTCGTCGCCCATTTCACGATCTCAAATTTCTCTTCTTCACTAGGGAAGAAAAGTGGTGACGTAGCGGGAAGAAAGTACAGAGGCCTGAAATTGGTTACTTTCGAAGTTATACGGGCGTCAAAAGTCGAACTTTCAGACGGGGCGTTGTGAAAAATAATTTCTTGTATCATTCAAAATCATTTTGCATTTTTTTTCTTCTGCTGCTTTGATTTTATCCTGGCTTTCTTTGGCTAGTAACTTCGTCTTTCTGTTTTATTTCTATAATCATTTTCCTGTCTAGTTTTCTCGTCATCGCTAAGACATTTAATATTCAACTTTCTCGCATGCGCTTACTTTTTCTTGTTGACAGCCACGCGGATTTCATCATTCCACCAAGCATCTCCAGTCCTTCTTCCTACAGCTGCAGTACCGTGCACTTAAGATGCGCCCTGAAAGATGCTATCCTGTAGTATTATCCATGCACCCTATACGTTTTTATTGCCTGATTTTGTCTTCCAGTCTTCTCTATGATGACCTGAATACTTACTCAGCTTTTCACGATATACCATTTGTACTTCTGGTTTCTTCAAGTTCTCTCTTTCAACTCGCGTCTGCTTCGACTTATTATTAATTCTTTTTCTCCTCCATTCTTGGCCTAGGTTCATTTTTGAAACTGTGAGACAGTGATCTTTTCCACTCTCAGAGCCTCTCATAACAACAAAGTCATTCAATCTGGGCCTTGGCCTCTGTACCAAGTATGCATGTGGATTATTTATTGTCTAAACCGAATATTCGTAATAAACAGGCCTTGTTCTAAGCACAAGCTAATAAATTTTTCTCCGCTGCTATTCGTTTTTAGTTTTCCGGAATGATCGGGTACCCTGCCGCTACCTTCGCGTTGCACACCAACCCAGCTATTCATATCTCCGAGTAAAATTATTCTTTCGCCAGGATCGCAAGTACCTATAATATCATTTGTTGAGTCCCAGAAGGTATCTTTCACATCCCTACTGTTATCACCAATTGGAGCGTAGCACGCCATAAGAGGTAGCCGTCTGATTTCCACTTTCATTCTGACACATAATAATCTAGGAGATTCACATTCATACTTTGTGACATGCTCTTTTGCTCTCATTCATAAGCAGACCGACTTCTTGACCACCAAGCGATTCATTACCTACTTGTGATCATAGATCGAGTCCATTTTCTATTTTTCTTATTGCACATGCCTTGTTCTTTGTTGCCAGTGCACATAAAATTTCTAGCCTCCTCAAGCGCGTTCCAATCATCCAGTCTCCATTCACGCCAGAAACTTTTCCGAGGGCATGCCTTTCATTAACAAAAGTGTCAATCCAATCCGAGGCTCCATTATTATTTGTATTGTCCACTATTTAAAGCTTACACCCAACTACCAACTTGAAGCGAGAAAGTTTTTTCAGTAGTACAAAATCATGTCCAAGTTGAACAGCTAAATTGTCATAAGTGAGTGTGTTCATTTGGAACGTCAGACCTATCGAACTTCGATCATTCAACGGCAATTATGCAAATCAAGCCAGAACCAAAGGACTTATGATCGGTTCGTATTGTTCATTGAGAAGGAAACCAGTCTTCAGCAGTTTGGTCTTTAAGATGGGAAAAGACGATTCATCACTTCATAAATATAATATGAATCCTCAACCCTGAATGGAACTTGACAAGCTCTGAATCTTCCACAAATTTCTATCACCCTCAAAGACTGTTTATTTAATTTTTATTTTATAAAATTTTTTGCGCAAAATCGGCTACAGAGGGCCATAACATCGAAAATTTCAGAAACGTTATCCCAAGTACAATCTAATCACGATTTTTCAAAAATTTTGAAGGGTTTCAATTCTTGTATGATATTTAGCTCCTACAGCACTTTTTTAGATGCTTATTGAATGGTTTAAGCCAATAAAATTCCACTTTTGACTTATTTTCATGAAAATATGTTATAAGTGTGTATGTTATAATATGTTAAATATGTTACAAGGAATCAAAAATTAAATTTTCTCAAAAAGGGCCCACGCGACTATTATCTTTTGGGGCTGACAATGATTGTGAGATATCCCCGAAGTTAAAACAGAAAAAAACGGGAGCTTAATGTTACTAATTAGTTATTCAGTACTTTATTCTGTATATATATATATATATATATATATATATATAAACTAAACAAACACTGGTTCGTAACCTCGAAGCCA
>JAUMHM010094518.1:0-25338 GCA_032362435.1 Melikaiella ostensackeni
ATCTTACGTGAAGATGTTCTCAACGAACGAGTTGTGAAAAATTTACTGGAACTTCGACTTTAGGCTAAAAGTTGTATTTTTGAGGCCTGACATCGAACTCTTTGATAAAGAGAAACGAACGATGTTCTTGATCGAATCCTCGACTGCGACCTAAACCAAGATCACAGTCAAAGAGGAGAAAATGGAGGAGAGGTGTCGGGACCTCATACGGGACCTGCGGGGAGTGTAAAAGAAATGTTCGACTAGAATGATTGTCCTTGTCATAGATGCTCTCGGAGGTGCGAAACCATCACTGGTTTGTAGCCACGAAGCTATAACCGCGTGCCAGAAATTGCCAAGGCACTTGCGAAATGGATGCAAAGAGCTGTCTTTTTTGGAACACTCCGTGTCCTCAAGACTCACGAGTGTTTCGCCGGCCCTTAATTGGGATTCCCTTGTACAATGTGGTCACCTATCTCACGGTTGTAAGACGTGGCCATGGATACTGTATGAGAGATTTCTTCAAAAAATTGTATGGAGGTCAAGCTATGGAACACAACAAGCGTGACATTGAAAGGGATACGTTAGGCAATCCCGTTGTAGGTAGTGGAAGAAGAATCGATATCGACATTATATCCGTGATGAAGAAACTAAAGAATGGTAAGGCTGCTGGTGTGGATGGTGTCACCGCTGAAATTCGTAAGAGCGGTGGCGGATATTTACTTGTGTGGCTGAACGAATTAATGAATATGTGTGGTGTGAATGGTGGAGTGCCAAATGATTGGAAAAAGGCGATTATCGTCCCATTCTACAAGGATAAGGGTGATAAGGGCGACTGCACTGATTATAGAGCGATTAGCCTACTACGTATCGTGGGCAAAATATTTACCAGATCAGATATTTAGGTTGAGACAGATCACAGAAAAAAGTTCGAGAGTAAAAAATAAAGTTTTCTGTGTATTTGTTGATCTGGAAAAAAGATTCGATGAGGTGAATAGATCTAAACTTTGAGAAGTCCTAAAAGAGTATGAAGTCAATGGTGGGCTGCTAAAAGCAATCAAAGCAATATATAATTATAGTAAAGCGATTGTAAGAGTGAATGGACATCTGAGCGATTGCTTTGATATTAAGCAGGGCATTAGGCAAGGCTGCGTTGTGTCCTCCTGGATGTTCAATATATACGTGGAAAGATATCCAAGAATGACTCTCTTAGACGAAGAAGGTGTTGATCTCGGGAAAGTGAAAGTACGTGGACTGGCGTTTGCAGATGATAATATTGTTACGGCAGAATCAGTATGAAGAGAAGAATAGGAGTAAAGTGAACGCGGCTAACGATTAAGAGTTACAGCTATCACTATTTTTACATTTTCATCAGAGAAGGTATTACAATTGTGTAAAATTTGACCCCTCCCCCGTTTCTGTCTAATGTCCACGTTTTGAGACGCTCTGGACCCGAGAAACAGATTTTTTCGAATGTGTCTGCTTGGCTGTATGTATATACGTCTGTATGTATGCATGTGTGTCTGTATGTGAGCATGATAACTTTTGAAAGCTAGAGCAGTTTCAAAATTGTTCAGATCATTTTTTTTAAGATTGAAAAATTATATATACGGCTGTACGGCTATTCGTAGTACTCAGAAAGTGGAACAATTTATCCTTATGACTTTTTTCGATGAAGAGAAAATGATTAGAGTTATAGCATTTACAAAATCCAAAAAAACAAACAAAAATGAAAATTTTAAGCCAAACAATGCACGATATAAAAAAAAGTCAAGAGAACAAAAACGTTGCCTTTTGGAAGTCTTACAAGACTGACATAACAACGTTTTGAATTCTCTTGAAGAATCGAAAGTTCAAATGTTGGGCCAAATAATGTGAGATACGAAAGAAAGTAGGGATATCAAAATTATTGCTTTTACGAAGACCTGTAAGCTTTTTTCTAAAATTTTTTTGTAGGAGCATCGTTTTTTTTGAGTATGGAAACTGGTGTTGAAATATTTTAATTTTAAATTTCGTGCCAAACGACGTAAGATAAGAAAAAAAGTCAAGAGGGTAGAATTTGTGCTTTTAAAAGTCAAATAAAATTGCCGTTGAACATATCTTAATAGGACCAATCGTAAATCATCAAGATAATTTTTCAATCGTCTTTTCAACTATGCATTTGTATATATCATACGGTGAGCGCAGAAAATCGACCGCGAAACGCGAATATTATGATGAGAATGTATACCTTGAGGCCGATAGAGCCTTAAGTAAATAAATTTCCTTTTTCATTTGAAATCAAAAACAAAGTTAATAATGTGTACATGAAAAGCACATAACACCGATTATATGAATGAAAAGAACTTTTGCTTTCAGCTGCAAATGTTAAGCGTAACTTTTTCAATGCATAAATTACCAAAGAATCCAACCGTCACCTTTTTATATTCTTAGATATTTCTATTTCATAAAAAAACCGCGTTCGGTCTTGCCCCCCGCATTCGGGACAAGGGGGCAAGACCGACGGAATGCAGTTTGTTAGAAATTATTAAATGATCATATCATTGTCTTATTCGGATAATAATTACACATAGAAATGTGATATACATAACAGTGTGAGACTCATAATAAAGAAAAAATGGATCAATCAAATGTCTTATAAGCTTTTCATGGAGCAATGAATGTTAATCCGTCGGTCTTGTCCCGGTATATCCTACGAGGCATGTCCGGGAAGAAAGAGTACACGATTTTTCTAATTTTTTAAAATAATGTATTTTTAAAAAATACAGGGTTTCATTCGCATGCATTTCAACTATTTTTCCATGTGGTCCCCTTCCCGTTCTATGCAAGTAGTGAGCGGTGGCACAAGTTTTTTTATTGCCTCCTCCAAGAAGTTTCCCGCCACCGCCTTCCCCCACTTTAGGACCTTGTTTTACCTTCTCGTCGGTGGACAATATTTTTCCACCCAGTTCAGTCTTCAGGTAGGTAAACAGGTGGTAATCTGGAGGCGCCAAGTCAGGGGAGTTAATGGTTCAAAACATCCCAACCGAATGAATCCAAGAGTGCCTGGGTGGCCAATGCTGTGTGCGGACGAGAGTTATCACGCAATAACCACACTCCCTTCGTCAACATTCCCCTCCGCTTGTTTTGAATCACCCTCTTGAGCTCTTTTAGGGTCTCACAGTACCTTTCTACGTTGACGGTCTCCCCCTGAGGCAGAAATTCGATCAAAATTATCCCTTTTCTGTCCCAAAACACAGAAGCCATGATTTTTTGCTCGGAATTGAAGTTTTGAATTTTTTGGCGAATGGGGAGCCGGTATGACGCTACTATGACGACTGTCTTTTTGTCTATGGAATGTGACGAAACTCAAAAATATTCGTTCGAATCATAACACCATCACTATCAACAGCGTGGATTCGTTGGAAAATTTCAGTAGGTTTTTTTCCTTCTGCGTAAAGGAACTGGATGACACTGCGCACTGAGCACTTCGCGGGATTTATTATTGACATGTTTCACGCAAACTGACTACGGGGTTAGTTTTCGTACTACCGAGGTGCCCCTGTGCTCGTTTTGCTCAGGAGAACTTCCTCTACCACTCAGTGTTGCCCAAATTGTTAAAAAAGAATTTCCACGGCCCAAAACGGCAATAGTACTCTTACTTTCTGGACAACCCTCGTATGTAAAATTCCCATGAGATTTTGAATCATATCCAAAAGTCTCGTAAGGGGGCAGGAAGGCACCGCTATGAATGGTCATATAAATAATTAGGGTCACACTCCTACCCCTTCCAAATTTCTCGTGGGGGAGGCACCTGTGTGACTGGTCACATAAATAATTTAAGTCACATCCATACCCCTCTCCAATGTCTCGTGGGGTAAACACCCCTGTGATTGGTCACACAAATAGTTGAGGCCACACCACTACTCCCCAATAACTCGTGGATGGGTCGTAAAGTCACTCTTGCGACTTGCCACAGAAATAATTTAAGTCACACCCCTATTCATTTGCTACGTCTTGTAGGAGCAGAAAGATACACATGTGACTGGTCACAGAAGTAACCTAAGTCACATCCCTACCCTTTTTCTATGTTCCTTTGATGGGAAAATGGGCGGAAAGGCACCCCTGTGACTGGTCACAGAAATACTTAAAGTCACGTCCGTACCCCTTTCTAATGTCTGGTGGGGCGGGAAGGAACTCGTTTGATTGGTCACAGAAATAATTTAAGCCCAATCCCTACCCCTTTCCAATGTCTCGTGGGAGCGGAAAGGCATCCCTATGAATGGTCACATAAATATTTAAGTTCATAATCTACCCCTTTCCGACGATTCGTCGGGGAAGTGAAGTCACCCCTTCGCCTTGACACATAAAAAATTGAAATCACACCCCTTCCACTTTCCAATGTCTCGTGGGAGGCGGAAAAGAACTACTATGAATGGTCACATAAGTAATTAAGGTCACACCCCTTCTCCTTTGAAAATTTTCAAGATCAAAATGGAGGACCAAAATTGTAAAAGGAAACCGATTTGACTAAAAGTTGCTAGTCGGAGGTTTTTCGGGTCATTGATTTTGAATCAAAAGTCCAAATTTCAAAATTGAGAAATGCGAATCCATAGATCGCGTCCGATTGCGGTGGCACAGATACGTCATAGATTGAGGAATTAATAACTTCTAATCGGTCTTGTTTTCACAATTTCGATCTGTCATACGTGATCCGCCATTATGAATTTTTAAATTTGGACCTTGGATTTGAAATTATGTACCCTAAAAACTCCCGTGTCCCAATTTTTAGTCAAATTAGTTCCGTTTCACAATTTTCGTCCACCATGTTGGATCGACGATTTGAAATTATAATAAACATTAAGTGACATTTCGGATTTGAATTGAGAATGCAAAAATCTATATGAAACAATATGTAGCACAACGATGTAAAATCTAAGCGTCCGTGATAATAGATAGAAAGATTTTTGTTGTCAATAATGCCAACTTCAACATAGATTTTCAAGATTACAATTTTCTCACTTTCTCTATAATTTTCTCACATTTGGTGAGGATTCATCTCCAATTGAGAAAAATGTATCTCCTACAGAGTTTTATATTATAGATCTTTATAAATGATATGTTATCAATGCCTACTTATCGGTGAAGATAACTAGTTTTTTATAACTTACTACAAAGTCTTAATATCACAAAAATAAAATATTTTATTCATTTTATTATTTATTTTGTGAAATAGAAACTTTAATCATAGAAACTATTATCATCATATAGGCTCAATGGTAAATGATAGAGTAAAGGTTAACAGCTATACAATATTTTCGTCAATCTTCCACTATTGACCAGTGAAGCGAATTGAGACACGGCAATTTGGACGTAAATCTAGAGAAATCGCAAATAAATCCTACACAATACTTTAAGCCATATTGTTATCGAATATAAGAAAACAATTGGCTTCTGTGGAACGACATTAGGCACTATTGTAGTCTGAGAAACAGGCCAAAATGAAAAGAAATTGTCAACCGCGGGCTTCGCCAGGGGTAAACAGCTACCGACAGCGGCTTCTGTGCCGCGCTGGGGCCGTTTCTCGGCTCCACCACTGTCACAATCACAATCTTTAACCACTGTATGAATATGTGTCAGAGTTTCTTAGGAGTGCACATGCGAAGTTTGGTGATGATTCATGCCCGCGTTTACATTTGATGCGACTGAATACGAGTAACATGCTTGGACATTTCATCAATTCATGCTTTCAAATAATAAATAGATAAAAGCTTTAACGCTTATCTTACAAATTAAATTTCTATTATATCGCGGGAGGATTCGAATTGAAACCTAAGTACCTAACGCATCACACTCCTTAACCTTAACAATTCCGCTAATACTCATCTTGAATATTTCACTTTACCTTGAATCAGTTTCAAAAGTTTCCTCAAGGCCATGTCATACTTATCTGATTCCTACCTTACCGACATTTCCTTGCAACAATTACGTCCACGCGAATTGATATATCGAGTTGAAAATTTGAGAAATTAATTAAAAGGCACTGAGGAACTATACAGCGTCAAAAGTTGATAGTAAACCGTTTAAGTACACACACCACGCATAAGGGAGATATACATAATGCATGTGACTACGTATATGTGCGTGAGTGTGAAAAGTGAGAGAGGGAGGGAGATGCAAGTCTGAGTGACTGAGCGATCGACTGACCGAGTGATTAAGTGACTGAGTGATTGAGTGACTTAGCAACAGGAAGAAAGAGAGAGCAAATGAATAAGTGAGTCATGAAAATAGTGAAAATAATGAAGTGAGTAAGTGAGTGAGCCAGTGAGTGAGTGAGTCAGTGGGTGGGTGATTGATTGAGGTAGTGATTGAGTGATTTAGTGATTGAGGAAGTGGATACCGATTGATTGATTGAGTGATATATGTGTGTAATACTTGCCCGATTGCAACTTTACCGACATTTTTTTCGCGACAACCTACGTCCACACGAATTGAGATATTAAGTTAAAAAATTGGAAAATTAGGCGAAAGGCACCAAGGAATGTTTTTGCAGTCCTATTTTTGGAATTACAAAAAAAAAATTTGAATTTTTTATTTTATTTTAGAAATCATAATCACTTTTATTGCCAGATGCGTAGTATTGTTCAATTTTGAATTTTTTTTCTATACATTTGTTTTAAAAATGTTTAATTTCAAATTTTTCTGTTAGAAGATTTTAAAATCAAAATGGTTTAGATTTGATGGCTTTTACTTTGGAATGGCGCAACTGTAAATGCTTTTGATTTGGACATTGTATAAATGTATACCATATAATTTTAAAGGCGTTACATTAATAACATTAAAAATATAGAACTTCAACATCTCTCAATTTCAAAGAGTCTCGAGTGGCCACCCTGAGATCTGTTGTAGGCGAAAAATTTTGATGTTCACCACTTTATTGTATCTTGTGTCGTTTTTCCAAAAAACTAATTTGTTAATTTTCAATGTTATTTTTCAAGATCAAAACAAACCCTACGCGTTTCATCCAAAAAATTATTCAAAGCAAATTCTTAGATATAATTTAGGCGAACAATTTTGTTATTCAACATTTTATTGTATCTCGTGTCGCTTTTCCAATTTTTTTTATTGCTGATGTTATTTTTACGATTAAAACAAAAACTACGCGTTCTATCAAAAAATAAATAGTAACCAATTCGTAGATCTCTTTGTATGAACAATTTTTGTCTATTATTTTTTTTTCGTATCTTGCGTAAGTTGACCGCGAAATGAAATTTTTTATATTTAGTATTCTTTTTTTTTACGCAGAACCGTTGGTAAAAAAGGCTGGTTAACGAACTCGACCTTTTCCTTGGTCCCTGAAATTAAAAATATATAATTTCAACAACTTTTAAATTCAAAGAGTCTCGAGTGGACACCCTGAAAACTGTTTTAGGCAAAAAAATTTGTCGTCAAGCATTCGATTGTTTTTTGTGTCATTTTTTCATGAACTAAAATTTTTTCTTATGGTATTTTGCATGATTAGAATAGCAATTATGCATTTTATCAACAAATAGTCAGGTAGAAGTTTTCAGAACTTTTTTATGTGCACAATTTTGCCGCGTAACATTTTATTGTATCTTGTGTCGTACTTCCAAAAATGTACTTTTTTATTTTTAATGTTATTTCTTAAGATTGAAACTGAGAGCACGCGTCGTATCAAAAAAATATCGTTAGAAATAATTTTGTTACGAAACATTTTTCTGTATCTTGTGTCGTTTTTCCAGAAAATATTATTTTTTTTTTTTTAGTCTTATTTCTCACGACTAAAACGAAAAGTACGCATTTTATCAAAAAATCGTCTGGATGAAAATTGTGGACCTTTTTTAGACGAATAATTTTGTTCTCGAACATTTGATTGTATCTTGTGTTGTTTTTCTAAAAACTCAATTCTTTAATTTGAAATTTCATTTTTCACGATTAAAACAAAAACTGCGCGTCTTATCAAAAATAAGTTAAGAAAAAATTTGTAGATCTTTTCTGAATAAATAATTTTCATACGTTCGTTTTTACGTTCCTTTCATATTTTTACCGCAAAATAGGATTTTTGATCTTTTAGAATTTTTTTCGGTGATTAAAACCAGAACCATTGGTCAAAAAGGCTGGTTAACGAACTCGACCTTTCTTTTTGGTCCCTTAAAATGTATGCCAAAGCAAAATTCAATTCGATTAGTCTTTCAAGAATTATCCAGTATACAGACGACAATACCGACTACAGCAGATAGACACTAAAGTAAAACCTATTTTTTCGGACTCAGGGGGTCTCGAAACATAAAAATTCAATAAAATCCATGAAAGTCAATTTTCACAAAAAAGCACTACTTTCTCATTGAGATAAGAATATTAAAAACAAACTATGCCTCCTGCCAAAAAATATGAAGAAGAAAGTTCACAGGTCTTCGTAGAAGCAACAGTTTCTATATCTTAACTTTTTTTCGTATCTCGCGTGATTTGGCTCAAATTTTGAATTCTTGATTTTCTGAAAAAATTCAAAAAGTTGTTATGACTACCTTGTAGGGCTTCTAGAAAGCGACGTTTTCCTCCTCCTGACTTTTTTTAATATCGTGTATTGTTTGGCTTAAAATTTTCATTGTCGTTTCTTTTTTTGAATTTTGAAAATGCTATAACTCTCATAATTTTTTTTATCGAAAAAAGTCATTAGCATAAATTGTTCGACTTTCTGAGTACTACAAATAGTTGTGCATATAATTTTTGAATCTTGAAAAAAAATTGTTTCAGAAATATTGAAAATGTTTTAACTTTTTGAATTTCTATCAAACATGGCTAGCTAACGAACTTGACCTTGAGTTTTCGACACTCAAAGAGTGTACCAAAGGCCATTTCAATAGATTCATTCATTCAAAAGTTATCTTGCTCACAAAAATACATACAAACATACAAATATGCATGCATACATACATACATACATACATACATACAGGCATACATACAGACAGACAGACACATTTGTAAAAACCTGTTTTTCGGGTTCAGAGGGTCTCAAAACGTGGAAACTTGACAAAAACGGGGGGGTCAAATTTTACACAAATCTAATACCTTCTCTGACGAGAATGTAAGAATCTGATAGAATGACACGTTTTTTGGCAAAGTAAAACCTTTCAAATGAAACCAATAAACAAAAGAAAGCTTAATTTTTCACTGAGTTATGACCGAAAATATGTACATATGTTTTTTAGAATGATGAAAAATGAAAGACCTTCTAGCTTTTTTTTTTCTGTCTGTTTTATTTCTCTGAAAACTTTCTGCCATAAAGGTGTGTAATACACAATAGTAAGACTATATTTTAATAAATTTTAATTAATTAAAATAGTGAAATATGTTCAAAATCACTTAAAATTCTATTGAATATAATTCCAGTTAATTTCAATCGCAAATACTTACGAAAATATTTTGTATCTTATTACAAATTTAATAAACGGAAAATACCAAACCGAAAAGCAAGCTGCATAATTTCGAAAGAATGCAATTCCTTGCATTGAATTCCAAAAATTCATGACATACGCGCATATTATATGTATATGGTATAAACTCACTAAATCGCATTCTTTTAGTAATAATTTGAGGCGCAAATTCTTTTTCGTTTTATCAGAAAATGTATGTGTTTGCAGTGATTTTAAAGTAATTTCGGGTGATTGTGGGTGATTTCAAGGTGATTGCAATAACGTCTGTACACTGGTTGCAAGAGTTATGTACTCCTCGGTATGAACTATTAGAAATTCTAGAATTCCATAAGCTTTTACTTCAGAAAATGTAATTTAGTTTTCAATTTCAAATGGTCAAATTTTAATCGCTTCGAATTGAAAATTATTTATATTCAGAAGTTTTCAGTTTTTAATTATGCAATTTTGAATGCTTTTAATGAGAAATAATAAAAATTCGATTCTGTCTATGTAGATAATTCCACCTATATATGCAATGAAAAATGGGGGTAAAAAGGGCATGGAAGTATTCAATTCACAAACAAATATATATATATATATCAGGTCCTTACTGCGGTTCGGTTTGATTCCTTCGAAATCGAATTGGGGGGCCTACGACAAAGCCACCGGATGCGTTCTCAGATGGCGGATAGAGGGCCCCTGTACCGAAGGTTCCTGCCGAGTACGGTTACAGAAGTCAATAGGCAGTCGCGGACAATTGTCCATGGATGGTTCCGAAGGAAAAAACCCCAAGCTAAGGCGTGAACAACCATGCCGAAAGCTGAACGCACCTGGGTGCCCTGTCCTTTGCGGTGCCTCTGGGATGAAGGGCGACCTCTTAGAGTATGCAGCCTTATCCTTGCATACAGGGCTCTGAAAGGGTGGACGAACCCTTCTTCTAGCTGCTCGTGGGAATAACCATGACAACACCAAACCCAGTTGCGAATGCGATTCAAAATGATCGAACGCGCAGAGCACCCGACAATGGGTCTGTAAACAGTGCCGATTGCCCTAGAGTTCGAGGTGCTGCAAATAATTTGGATGGAAATACGATGACGGATCGGCGAGACGGTCGACGTCTCAAGTGGACGAATCGACTCAGAGATGAATTGTTCGATTTCTGCGACGCCATCATTATCCCTGATAACAAAGGCTACATGGCGCGCCTGCACACTCTGTGGTGCCAGAAACACTCAGAACTATCGCACGTTTCCCAACAGGGGAAGCGTAACTGCGCTGAAAACCTCTTGCAAACAGGATATATACACAGATAGCTTCCTCAAACGCTGCAGAAATGAGCCGCATACGAAAAAGAGGAAGCGACATTAAAACAACCGCGAAAATCAGGCATCCCCCGAGAGTTGATGGCGATTTCAGAACGAGGAGAAATATCAACATCCGGTTTCCTCCTAGGGCCCAAAATCTGGCTGAAATGGCTCACGCCATTCGTGAGGATCTCTCGGTGTAGCCCGACGCCTTGACCATCACTTTTTCAATTTATGATGCGGCGAAAGCTTTGACCGATTCAAATCGAAGGGTAAAGTCGATGATAGATAAAAAGTCCAAAAGGCGCTTGTATCAACTGAACAAGAAAATAGGATGGGCTAGACTGAACGCGTCCCATATTCAGTGTGTGATTCAATACATAACATCGGGTATGCCTTTTACAGTAAGGTTCCAAACATTCGCTCACGTACAGGTATTGAGGATCTACCATCACACATTGAACAAGTCAAAGCTGCTGACCATCAAGCAGCACATTGTTCACAAGAGACGGGCGTTATCTAACGCCAGGAGGAGAATGCAGAAGAGGAAGGGATGGGTCAGGGAGAATCAACAGTTTATAGCTGACCCATCGCGCCTCTTCAGCGATCCCCCTGTTTCTATCAATAATCCGCCTACGTGCGAGAATGTAAAGACTTTTTGGGGAATGATTTACGAAGTTCAACACCCATTGCATAAAGAAACTGCAAACATCGTGCATTTTAAGGAGCTGTGCAACTTTCTCAGATTTGCATTGATCATATTATTAGCTCTCACTCATTTATTCTTTTGTTTCTTACGTAATTTATGTATGATCCCTAACGTCCGAGGAACAATGTCCACCAATCACAGCCGAAGAGGTGAAGCAAGCACTGAGGGGGACGAAGAACTTTTCCGCTGCCGAACCAGATGGTATCAAGAACTTCAGATGAAAGAAGTTTACTTCTGCGCACCAACATCTGCCCATATCTTCACCTCATATTTCAAGTCGGAGATACCCATTTCGCAGTGACTAGTGTTAGGACATACTGTATTCCTACCGAAGAAAGGCGACTTGTCCAACCCAAGGAACTACAGGCCAATAACTTGTCAGAACACACTGTATAAGATCTTTGCGGCTTTCCTAAACGACAGGATTGTTCGAACAATTGGACCTGTGTGGAGAAAGATCTACGATCAACGTGGATCGAAAAGAGGCGTAGCTGGCTGTCTGGAACTATTGCTGAAGAAAAATTATAACTTGTACATCGTCTGTATTTCGCGGTCAGATTTTTTGGAAGAAAAAAAGATTATTTTTATCAAACAGAAATTTCATTTTATAACTGTATTTTTCAATCAGGCATTTCGACGTTTCATGAGGACAATTTATTGTACAACGAACATTTTATTTATTTTTCACTCGTTCCTAGGTGGCCCTTCTATTACTTCCTGAGATCCGTGAACATTTCTCATGATCATCCTCATTCTTATCTTTGGTGAAGTTCCCTTATAATAGCCAACGTGGGTTCTTTATTGTAACGATAAACTTAATTCACTAATGCTTCTCTTTTAATGTAAATATTATCCATACGAAAGTAAAGCATCTCCAAAATATGAAAAATTTTTAGAGATTCTTCTTTCTAAAAACTCATTTGATCATCTATTTCAAAAATTGTAGAATTTTGCAAGTTTTATCCGCAGAGATTATAATTAGAAATAACTTCTCATATATATGTGTATACCAATTAGGTCTCTTCACCACCGCAGAGTCCCCCTGAGAACGACTGCCCCTCAGAAATGACATACGCTCACAAAAACAATCACTTTAACAAAATATATTCTGGATATTATGTGGCAGCTCCCTTATAAGGTTTGGTACTTCTTCCTCTCTTCCTCCTCTTTGACTGCCATTTTGCTGTTGCCCGGAGCCGAGGATTCGATCACGAACATAGTTCGTTACTCAAAGTCAAAATGTACGATGTCAGGCAGCGAGTGTTCAATACAGACTACTGGATCGAAATTGTAGTTCCAATAAATTCGGCACTTCGCGTTCTCAATAATTGCCTCTATCTACCTGGGGGCCTTCCCCAGGGCAGGGTCGCGGTTAAAACCATAAAAGCGACCAAGATGGTGGTAAAGCACTCTTAGGGCCGCAATATGTCTATGGAGATACGTGGTTCCCGCGTGAGTGAGACACCGGAACAGTATAAGCCATGGATGCTCAGAATGTACATGACACGCGCTGCACCTATCGCTGTAAACTGTTCGACGTGAGATGCGGCTGCGGTATACTAAAGTGGAAATGACACTGTTCTGACACACTTAAATATAACCCTCTCTGTCTGAATTAAATTAAGATGATTTGAGGAAAGCAAACGTTAGTCCCATCGACAAGGACTGATTTTTTACATTTCTGTAAAAGCTTCCGTGCAGCTTCTTGTCGTGGAGCTGTTCCAGGAAGTTGTTGACCACTGCCTTCTTCACCTGAGCTTTAAGAAGTGAAGGATCTGGATGGAGTTAGGTACTTTCCTCCCTTCTGATGTTAATATCCAGGCCAAGTGTCTCGGCCTCTGCTTCACGTCTTTGTAAAGGAACGTTCCTTTGCTAATCATCTCGTGGTACCTGACCATTCTCTGGAGAGGACCTCTTCCATTTGCAACGATGTGAGCTACATCCAAGATAATTCGCTCATGAATACACTGGATATTTAGAAGTCCGCGCCCGTTTTTACGACGTGGGATGTATTAGTGCGGAACGGACGAGTTGATATGCAATCTCTTCTGCATATGCATGATCTTACGTGTGGCAACGTCGAGGGCCGTGTGCTCGTGCTCCGTCCATGGAACCATCCCTAATGAATAGAGTAGAAACGAGATGGAAAGCATCCTAGTCGCAGATATGTTGTTCTACGCCAATAGATTGGGAAGTCAGATGTGTCAAAGGAGCCGCTTATATAAGCCTGGGCGAGCCTTCTTCACTGACGTTAAATCCTGAGTGCGGCTCTCAGACACCCCTATGTATAAGTAGATCTCTCCAGCGCCAGGGTGTCTAATAGCGCTCCTGTCCACGAGCTTAGGGTCGTCGCGAATGCTAGCAAGTGGTCCTCGCTTCGGATGAATCTTGGCATACTTGTCCTATCCAAAATCCATACCAATTACTCGTATGTAACCCTCGACAATCTTCAGAGCATCCTTAAGAGACTGTATTCCAGAAGTATAGATATTTGAGTCATCCATATAAAGTAGATGAGTGATCTTAAGCTCGCGATTATTAGTCTCGCCGCAGAGGTTCCCATGAAAATTGCGTAGTGAGGGAGATATTGGAAAAAGTGTGATACAAAAAAAGAAGAGGGCTTATAGTGTCACCTTGAAAGACGCACCTTTTAAAGGTGATGCTGTTAGTTGTCACACGATGATTTCCAGATGAAATAGTAAATTTGGTTTTCCAAAGGGGCACCAACCTCTCTATGCATCCCATTATGTCTGGATGAACTTTCAAGCTTTCCAACAGACTGATTATAAGTCTATGGCAGGTTAAATCGAAAGCCTCCTGGTAATCAATCCAGGTCATCAACAGATTGCTATTGTAGATTACACAGCCGCACAAAAAGCGGTCAGGAAATTTTAACAAGACACATGTATTCCTATGTATTTTGAGTCGCTGAATCCGAATCTGAGGTCAAGATAGCACATTTTAGGATTAGTTTTCAATATAATCTCAAAAAACCTCATTTTTGAGTATGTGATGGAAAAACATGGTTTCATTATTGATCTCAAGCCGCTGAATTTAAAAATGGAGTCACATTAGTGATATTATTGAAAAATTTGAAACATATTCTCAACATGAAATTGCATGAGCGGCACTTTTCAAAACTATATTGAATTTATGTACTTCCAGGAATTTAATGCGATACGTAAGTCAAATTAATGCTAGTCTTCCATGGCCGTATGAAAGGACAGCTGTTTTCTTGTTATAGCGGACTCTTTTGCATTCGAAAGACATTCGCAGCGGCATTTTCCTCTCTAAACTTTTTTCTGACGTAAATCTCTTTTTCACGTCCAACAGTAGTCCGCCATATACTGAAAAAATTGTCCCTCTTTATCTAGTGCTTTCACGAATCATTTCATGAGACCCAACTTGATATGGAGAGGTGGAAGGAGGACTTTCAATGGCTGCACTAATGGGTCATTGATGACGTTTCTGGGTTCTCTTTCCAGCGAAATTCTTTTTGGCCAAACTTTTTTTTGTAATAATTACCACGATCCCGGCTGTTCCATAAGCACAAGAAACAAGGACACTTCATATTTCCTGATTTCTGTCCTAGAAGCATTGAAAGAACTTTAAAATGTCCACAAATTTGCCATTTATTATGTTCGTACTTGATTTTTTCCAAGATGATTTTCATATTACTGTAAACTTCTTAAGTTTTGTTGAGTAAGCTATTGGTATCGATGCATATGCGTTTGTGTTGTGCAATGGTGGAGTCCATGTCAAGTGATCACAAGAATTTTCATGCTCGAAAAAAAGAGAAAAATAATCCCAAAATGTACCTACGTTTCTACTCTTCTGACTGCATGTAAGCCCTTAACGCACATTACTGTTTCATTCTGTGAAGCTTCTCCTGCTTTTTAATCAGGAGAAGACGAAAACCCCTCCAATTCTATTAATTGCTTGGCCTTATGAGCTGTACTGTCGGGAGAACCAAATACAGATTTTATCGTTCTAATTGGCCACGTTTTTGGTAAAATGGATAAAATTTTAATTTGCTCCCTTTTGCTTACTTAGGCTTTTCAAAGTTACCTTTCAAATAACGTACAATTACGTCGTCTTAACTTTTTGCGTTTGGAAAATCGAAAAGCTTGGAACGTGTAGTTTCACAGACTTTTTTTGAACGCGTCCTTCTCTTTTTGTATTGTTTTCAACTCAAGAAAATCTATTTCTTCATCTCCGAGAATTTGCAGTAAAGTATTTAGTGATAAAATGGCTGGTCTTGTGTCTATGTTTGACATTTTAATATCACTCAAAGTCATCTTTGAAGCCTTTTTGCTATGTCTCTAACATGATTTTCAGCATTCACAGCGTTTTTTTATAATAATTTCCTTGCTTTTTAAATTTTTAGGCAGTGCTCTCTAAAACTGCGATGTCTTAACTGAAATAGTAGGTAATTGACGAGTTTCCAGTACAAACCCTTATTAACAATAAGAACGTTAGAACGTTTTCTTCAGGTCTTCCTCAAAATAGAAAAACATTGCATTATCTTGTTTTAACATTCTTAAATTATGTAAATCAAGCTTTATTATCCACGATATCAAAGAGCAGACCTCTATATTTATCTTACACTCATATTCGTTTCTATGTGTGAGAAAGTTTTTTTTGTAATGCATAATTGAAATCATTATTTTGTCGCGAGTGAAAATTCCGATTCATCTCCGAAGCCTCGTTTTCTAGGAAAAAATAAAATAAAATTAAATACTATGACCATAATATATCATAAAAAATGTTTGTATATTGAAACATGTTACAAGAAAATTGTTTAGCTTTCTTGCATTGTTCATAGCATTAGAAAATGAATGCACTTGTTCATCTCCAAAGCCTGTGGTCATCTTCAAAGCCTTTTTTCGCTAGGACTTGAAGATTTTATTTTTTTTGCAGTTACAGTATTATTCAACCATAATATAGATGAATATATCGTTTTTATCTAGTAAGAGATAATTATTATAACTTAAACATGCATATTTGTGTTAAATAAATGACTCAAATATGAAAATGTAAATAAAAAATTCCCTCATAAGCATTTATCTTGTCATTACTCCATAGTGACAAGATTAGCAACTTTAAGAATGTGATTTATTATATAAAAGAAAATTGCATAAAGTCGCTATTGATTGAAATAATGGCAGATATACTTAAAGGACATTAATAATTAATTTAATCTAAAAGTTAATTGATATAAACAGTTTATTTAAATAAATTTTTCAGTATATCAGTTTTTTGTAGAAAAAAAAAATTTTCTTAAAATCGTTGTAATTTTTATCAGAATGACATAAGTAATGAACGTAAGCAGGTATCCTGAGACGTAATTGTTTATTTTCACTACAAAACCAACAGTGTTGAGAAAAAAATTGTCCAACATATGGAATCTATGTAGTTCGAATGATGCTA
This sequence comes from Melikaiella ostensackeni, assembly GCA_032362435.1. NCBI lineage: Eukaryota > Metazoa > Arthropoda > Insecta > Hymenoptera > Cynipidae > Melikaiella > Melikaiella ostensackeni. The sequence continues at coordinate 16,839 of JAUMHM010094518.1, forward strand.
TTCGTTGCTCCGTAACTCGCACTTTTGAACAAATTGCTTAAACAATCGAAAGTCAAAATTATTTTTTATGAAGATTCGTCCTTTAATGAAATATTCTCAGATACCACGCTTCGAGTAAATCCAATAATTTCTAGAAATACCCGTCTTTTTTTTGTATATATATATAATTATTTTATTATATTATTTCGCACAAGTTTTAATAATCTTTAACTGTATTTATATCTCATAGTGAATCTTTTTTTCAATTTCAACTTTACTCGCAAAGCCTTAAATTTACCGTTTCTGTTATTTTTTTCTCGTTTCTTGGTTTTCACCCTTGCAATTAAATTCTTGTTTTTCGTTTTCGGAAGTGAGAAAGATACACATCAGGATGAAGCACGTAACCCCTATTTGGGGGTTAAGGGGGCCCCAAAAAAATTAAAAAATAGAAAATACCACTAATTATAAAATCATTTTTCATTGTATTTTTTCTATAAAATAAACCTTACATAAGTGAAATCACGTATTTTTATTTTATAGAAAAAACAAAATGAAAAATGATTTTATAATTAGTGGTATTTTCCATTTTTAATTATTTTGATGTCTTCTTAACCTCTAAATAGGGGTAATTTTTTGAAATTTTCAAGAAATGAAAAGCGATGCCTTTAGTTTTCAATGACGAGTAATTTGATACCTGTAACGTATTTTAATATTTTTTCCCAAGGTCGCCAGGGAGGTCCAAAGAATAGGATAACTTTGCGGTCACTCTTTCTAGCAGTGCACTTACTCTAACTTTCAACTCATCGAAACAATTAGCATATCGCTGGAATCGTTTAAATCGTAAAATTGGAATATAATGTTTTTAAAATACTAATTGCCAATTCAAAAAAGTTTATATCGTACTTCTGTTCCGCATTGGGAGAGTAGGAGGAGCGCTCAGTGGTCTAGAAATGGATTTTTGCGGACAAATTGAGTCGCAGGTCGCACTTTTTGAGCGATTTAAAAGTTAAAAAAAAATTTGAATAAGATTCCGCATCGATTCCTCGAGGCCTATGTACCATTTTTATTTTGCATAGAATGTTTCGTTAATAAGCACCCATGTAAAAATATTTCGTCTTGGCTTTGTCTCCAAGACGTTCCATTTTGTTTCCAAGACATTGAAGTCTGGTTCCGTCTCACAAGCTCGACTTGCTAGACGTCAAATTTTTGTCTTGGGTTTATGGTGACAGCTCTCAGTGGGGTGCATTCAGCAAGACGAACGGAACTTGTCTCAAGCCATGAAGATTTCTGTTATGTCTTGGCCAAAGGCCAATAAAAAAGGAAACAGATAATGTAGACTTAAATTTTTTGATGAATTTTTTGTTTAATTTTTAAAATATCTATTTAAAAGTAAGAAACATAGAATTTGTGGCTCTTCACGACTATAGCCATCTGAAATTTGCTTCAGAAGGATTAATATTGTAGTTTTCTATAAGGATCTCCTAAACCGTAACGAATATGGAAAAACGGACACCATTTTCGGAATTTTCGCCAAACAAGTATAATAGTAACAATAAATGAATTAAATGGATTCATTCAATATGCATATTGTATAAAAAATTTACAAAATTGTTTAGACATAAATAAGGATTAGCTCTTATGACGATATAAGGAAGACCCTTTTCGCTAGGGCAGATAGGCAATGGAAACCTTCTTCCTGGTTCAAGAGATAAATGAAGTCTGGCTCCGTCTCATAAGCCAGACTTCCCAGACGTCTTGAACAAGTCTTGGATATGTCTTAATTTCCCATCATCAAGACGAAATCCAAGACGAAATATTTTTACACGGGCAATGCAAGAAAAATATGATTCCCAACTCTCTAAATTTGAATTAATGAGAAATGGGTCACTGAATCAAATCATTACGAATTTTCACAAATCTGCAATACAATTTCACTGATTCAAATAGCTATAAATGGGTCGTTGATTGAAATCAGCAAGGATTTTCACTGAAAATCAATGGAATCTCATTGGTTCAAGCTCAGCGAGAACGTATGATTTTTTCTGTTTGTGTGAACAAGCAAAGTACACGAGAAATTTATATTAATCGTTGTACAGACACAAATATTTTTAAAAATTTCAAATACTCCACAATGTTATTTGTATTCAAAAAAGTGGCTTTGCATAAATATTCGTGATTTTCATTAACAAATTATATTAACAATATTGAGTTATATTCATATATTGATGCAGAAAAATACTGCTTCTTGCTAAAACCTGCTGCGATTGACTTTGTGATCTTTCTAGCTGAAAAGGATTATTCTAATTTCACAGTTTCAATTGTGATCATCAAATTTAATAAATGATTACATTATATTCCTCTGTAAGTACAGAAAATATTATTTTTCTTTTTTTAGAAAAAAATCCTACGAATAAGCTTATAATATTACCCGGTTGGCAAGGTTTATGCTAACATAAGTCAATAGATTTGATTGTTATTAACAAATTACATATATATATAAATTTATTTAATATTCGCATTTTCAGAAACGAAATGTTAACCTCATTAGTTAATATAGGGCCAACGCATAAAATAATATTTTTTTCTTTCAAACATACGAATATTGACAACTGTTCACATAATTCGTTGAAAACAATTAAAATTGTTGATTTCGAATAAACAATTTGAACCGGACAAAGTCATGAAGTTATTCGTAGGATGCTTTTTTTGGAAAAAAGGATTTTTTCCTGTAAGAATATACGAATATAGCGTCATTTTTAATATCATTTGTTAATAACGATTGAAATTGTTGAATTAGAGTAAACCTTTCCAGCGAGATAACATCATAAAGTAATTCGCAGGAGGTTTCAGTAAGAAACATAATTTTTCTGCATCAACATACGAATATAACTCAATATTGTTAGTATGATTCGTTAATAAAAATCATAAATCTTTATGTATAGCAATTCTTTTTATTGCAAATACCATTGTCAAGTATTTGAAAATTGAAATAAAATAATGAAATTAAATTAAAAAATCAAAATAAACTATTGATTTTCATTATACTTCTGTCTGGGCATCGATAACTATTTATTTCTGGTGTACTTCGCTTGTTTACACGAGCAGAAAAAAAATACATTGGAAAATAATATTTTTCTAGCATTGTTTATTAACAAAACATTTTACGCAAAATGAAAATGGGAAGTCGGCATTGAGGGATCGACGCGGAATTTCATTTCGAGTATCTCAAAAGAAAAATTGAAAGACTCTCAATAAAATGCGACCTGTGACATAATTTATTCGCGAAAATCCATTTCTGGACCTCTGTGGAGCTGGTCCATAAGACTGTAGGTATTATATTCTGACCGCGGGCGATATTCAGGAGGAAAATGAAGAAGGCCCGCCTGGCTGACCCTCAGTACAGCCATTTAGAGGATGAACGTAAACTTTACAATTTGAAACTATTATTTTCGAAGATAAATGTTTGAAGCTATAAGACACTATGTGACGAAAGTAAACGAAAAGCACGTTCCTATCATACGGTGGTCGTTTGATAAGTTTGGTGAATTATTGATCATTATTATTATTATTATTATTTATTATAATGATTATTATACCATTAGGTCAAATCCCTCTCGAGGTAAGTGTAACTCTTCCGGTTCTAGCCTCGCTATACTACCGGGGATCAAGCACTTTACATGGTATGGTTAAGTAAGGGACGTGCGGGAAAAAGGATAGGTTTAGATCAATCTAGAAGTCGCGTGTTGTTCAGTAAAACGACACACTCGTCTCACAACACCGCTTCGACGCGAGTCGCTGATCAATCTCTCCAGCAATCACCCCAGGTGAAGAGCTTCGCAAAGCCATTATATTAATCCACTAAGAGAATCTCTTCACGCGGGCCCATTTGTATCCAAAATCTTTCGCTTCGGGCATCATTCTCCTTCTTATAAACAATTGCTCTCCATGTATCCCTATCCTTACATACATCTTTTTCTTCCATTACACCCATACATCGTTTCTTGCACGTTCTTGAACTTCTAAGACTTCGAATATCCTTCCTCTTCAGGGTCTCATTCACACATTCCAACCATTCTTTCTTCGGTCTGCCTATGGGTACGCTACGAGTCACTTTCCCTAAATACACTTGATTCGTTAAATGTTCATTCATTCTCTCAACATGACCAAACCATTTCAGCAAATTTCTTCCACTCTTGCCAAATAATGTTTTTCCTACACCACATTCTTCGAAAACCCACTTATTACTGACTTTGTTCATTAGCGTTTTCCCGCATATATTCCGCAGAAACTGCATGCCAACCACGTTTGCTTTGATCCTATTCTTTTCTTGATACGTCCAGGTCTCGCTACCATACAGCACAGTGGGTGCAAGCACAGAGTTATATATTGCAAGTATAGCATTATTCGTGACATTTTTACTCCTAGTAATAGCTTGTATACTGCCGATAATCTTTCTACCTTCGTTTATACGTCTGGATATCTCTGCATCAATCTTTTCTTCAGCAGCAAATAAACTTCCAAGATACACGAACTCATCAACTTGTTCTATCCTCTCTTCGTTTAAGGCAAAAATGCATATTGTTTTCCCACCCCTTCTTTCAAAAACGATAGTTTTTGTTTTATTTGCGTTAATCTTAAGATCCACACTCTTCATGCTGGTATCCAGTCTGCTCATCATTCTCTGCAAATAGTCGGCTGATTCCGCTGTAACAATCTTATCATCTGCAAGCGCTAAGACCTTTACCATTTAATGTTCTCGAGTATGCTTGCTTTGTCTCTTTGACAGCCACGCGGATTTCATCATTCCACCAAGCATCTCTAGCCTTTCTTCCTGCAGCCGCAATATCGCACACTTCAGATGCACTCTTGAAGATGCTATCCCGTGGTATTAACTATGCACCCTCCACATTTTTATTGTTCAATTCAGTCTTCCAGTCTTCTCCATGATGTTCTAAGTATTTATTCAGCTTTTGACAATATACCAATTGTGCTTCTGGTTTCTGCAAATTCTCTATTCTAACTCGCGTCTGCTTCAGCTTATTATTAGTCCTTCTTCTCCTCCACCCTTGACCTAGACTAATTTTTGAAACTAACAGGTAGTGATCCGTTTGGCACTCAGAGCCTCTCATAACCCTTGTATCCCTTACAAGCCCTCTCAGTCTCTCATCCGCTAAAACAAAGACAATCATACTGTGACTTTCGGCTCTGCACCAAGTATACATGTGGATCTTTTTATGTCTGAATCAAATGTTCGTATTAAACAAGCCATTTTCTGAGCACAAGCTAATCAATTTATCCCCGTTACCGTTCGTTTTTGTGTCTCCAAAATGACTCAGTACCCTGTCAATACTAGTACACCTGGCACAACTAGTACCACTACAACTGGAGCGTAGCACGCTATGATACCTGATTTCCACTTTCATTCTAACCCATAGTAATCTGGGTGATACACATTCATACTTTTTGACATGTTGTTTTGCTCTCTCATTCATAATCAGACCGACTCCTTGAGTACCATATGATTCATTATCTATTCCTGAACAAAGTTCGAGTCCGTTCTTTATGTTTCTTGATTGACATCCATTCTCCTTTGTTTGCGGTGCACAGAAAATGTCTAGCTTCCTTACGCGCATTGTATCCCGCAGTTCATTTTTCTTAAGATCATTTACCCCTCTAGCATTCCAAACATCTATGTCATCTTCATTCATCGCCTGAAACTTTTCTGAGAACATGCCTCTCGTCAGCAGAAGTGGCAAACCTATCAGAGGCTACATTATTATTTGTATTATTCATTGTTAAAACAATACACCCAAATACAATTTGATGCGAGAAATTCATTCCATGAGTATAAAAGAAATTGAGCAGCTGAATCGTTATAAGGTGGAGTGTCCATTCATAACGTCAGTCTCACCAAACTTCGCTCATGCGAAGAAAAGTATGAAAACCGAGGCAGAACCAAAGGAGTTATGATCGGTTTGTGTTGCATACTGAGGAGGGCACCAGTCTCCTGCAGTTTGGTCTCGGAGAACGCAAGATTCCGCACATTTCAAAAATTCGTGCAAGTCCCTGAATTTTCATACATTTTCGGCATTTCGGCGATTCATCAGCAATCATACATTTCCATTACCTTTTTTTTTAGTACAAAAGCATCCGAAAGTGAGTCTCAAAAATATTGAAATATAGGTGCGTGGAAAGAACAGACAGATTTTTCAAATATACTCTTCAAAAAACGATCTCTCTTCGACACGGCGCGTTGTAATTGAGGCAAACCTCTTCTCTTCAAAAACTGAAGCCTTTGGGAAATACGTTCGTCAAAGAATGAAATAGAACAAATAAAATACTCATCGTGAATTTTTTTTTCATTTCAGTAGTCCTGGAATATTTGAATTGCGCAACATTTGTTCCTTTGCTTTAAAATAAAACTTCAAGAATACTAATGACACCTTCAAACCAAAAAATTCCATGGGCGAAAACGCCAACTACACGTGAAAACTGTAGGAAAAACACTAGAAAATATTTGAAAATAAACGCGTAGAGAAGCTCACGTGATTTTTTCTTTTAAATTCTTTTTTAAATCCCGATTCGAACTGCCCTCGACAACGATCAAAAAAACGACTTAAAAAATACGTGATGATTAGACTACTTTTTTATTAGAATATTTATTATTATTATAAAAATTCTCGAAAATTCCCATTATTTGAAATGAGATGCAACAAATTCCACTCAAAGCATACTATCATAAAAATATTTTTTTCCACGTTATTCTATATTATTATTATTGATAGGATCGTTAGCTGGCCTAGTAAAATTCTGCCGTCCTAGTGAAGAAAGTTGCTATGTCCACTTCTGTTTTCCTGCAATCTTCAATGCAACAATATTCCTTACCGCAGAATGTAGATAGCAACTTTCTTCATCAGAAGGGCGGAATTCCTCTGGGTATGAAGTTTTATTAGTACTTTTTTTCTTCGACGTGGGGAGCTGCTTCCGCTTCACTTTATTATTAAAAGCAGCTCTTAAGTATCTAATTCAAAGTTTTCTCTTATTCAAAAGGATCACAAGTTTCATGAAGAATTGGTGATTCAAAATCAGAAGCATCTTCAAAATAGGCCTTTTTCAATATTAGGAATGAAAATATGAAGCTTATCAGGTAGTAATTTGAAAAATTGTTATAAATTTCATTCAATTCCGGATTCAAAAAAATAAAAAAGCTAATTTAATTCTAGAGATATCGCTCCGACCCGATTTTTGAAAAATGTTGTTCAATTTGTTTTATTTAAACAAAAATTTCGAAAAATTGTTAATTTCAAGTTACGGTTGCATTATCAACACGTAAACTATTCAAAATTAGTACTATTAATGTTCAATAGATAAAAAATATCTGGCAAGGCACGAGTTGATGGTTTCAACAATTTTAAAGTGTTTGAGGAATTTATTCTCTTAGATTTGAAAACCTTAGACTTGAGATTAATTTCCTTTTTTGACTTCGAACTTTTTGCAGCATCAAGGTCACTTTCATGTTCGAAAGATTTAGAATCTTATCATTGTGAAATGTCGAGAATTTTTTTGTATTTAAAAATTTTTGAATTGCATGTACTCGTATTTAAGTTGAAACTGCGTAAAGTCTATTGAGTCGTTCATCATTTTGGTCTTTCATTAATCGAAAATCACACGAAATATTCTTATACAAAAGAATGGACAATATGCAACTTGTTCTCATTCATTTTTCTTCTTTTTAATCAACATCCTGTCAGCACTTTTAAAATACAAACTTTAGGGCAGTCTGTTCGAGTATTCATCAGGCAAGGTTTAAAATAGAGGTTCATATTCGCGCGAACCATGCGACAAAACGTCAGACATATGAAGGATTTATCAATTCATTTTGTGCGATCAGAACAGTGAAAGGCAAGCTGCGCCCGTCGCGCGTCATGCTCTCGAACCTATCGAATTGATGCCTCTTTGGACCAGTGGGTGAGATGGGATGCGGGGCTTGAAAATAGAGTGACAGAGGATTGAGGGGTGGGGCCTCGAAGAAAAACGCGAGAAAGGGTGGCGACGCGAAGCGAACCGCAAAATGAAAATTTTATCGACGCATTGAAGCGGCGACCAGGCAAAAGTGACCCCCCCCCCTATTCTTCAGCACGTTTTCTTTTATACTATTTCCATCATCGATATTACACTTAATACCGACGGACTGAGAAAAACTGCTGACAGCAAATTCCTCTAAAAATGAATGGGTCATCGAGTATTACCACTTTCATAGCTTTCGATTCTTGTTTTCGGTTGCTTTCCCCTCATCATCATCGCCAAATACTGAAAACTGACCTTACCTATTATATCCGAAATTCAGAGAATCTGATGTCACTTTGCGATCGGTAACTTCAAATCTTTCAACATGAAATGCTTGAGCTGTCCAAGACTGCTTCAAGTTCAGCGGAATGTCACTAAGAACTTTGAAATTAATTCATTAAAAATAAATGCCATCGTTATTTACGCAGACGAACCTTTCGTAGATTCAACGTTT
>JAUMHM010094533.1:0-25334 GCA_032362435.1 Melikaiella ostensackeni
GATTTCATGGGATTACAAATTATTGCATGGGATTGTAAAGAATTGCATGGGTTCACAAGGGATTGTAAAGGATTGCTTGTGATTGCAAATGATTGCATGGGATTATAAGGGATTATAAAATATTATATTGGATTGCATAGGATTGCATGGGTTTACAAGAGATTGTAAACGATTGCATGTGACTGCAAATGATTGGATGGGATCACAAGGGATTGTGAAGGATTGCATGTGATTGCAAAGGATTGCATGGGTTTACAAGAGATTATAAGGGATTGCATGAAATTGCAAATGGCTGGATGGGATTAAAAGGCATTGTAAAGGATTGCATAGGATTGCAAATGATTGCGTGGGATTACAAGGGATTGTTAAGATAATCACATTCCAAAAATTAAATTTTTTTTTTAGTATGGAATCAATCTAATCTCAAAAAAGCTGAATTCTTATCCATTTTCAAAAAATTTGAAGTCAAACAAAATGTTTTTTAAATATTTATTTTATCGATTGAATAAAACATTATTTAACAAATGTCCTCAATTTCTATCCTTTGTTATGAGCCTCTTTCTATTTTAACAATATGCATTTTCCGTTGAAAAATAATGTAATTGATGGCTCTAATAACTGCCATATTTTTGCTCATGAAGTATACAGAAAAATAAAAATGGAGCAACAAAAAGTTTAGCCAAGCCTGTAATGCATGCAAAGTTAGGAGAGTTTGAAAACATAGATATATCAAACAACTAACCCTAATTATGACGACACCAAAAGTACAACCTATAATAATGCTAAAGTAATTAGAGTTTGATTACAAATGAATTTCCTTTCCCTTTCTATCATGAAAGCAAAATATTCAATAAATGTTTGATAATAACAAATAAACCTGGAAAAATATACTCTGAATTAATCAATTAATTTGATCTCAAAATATTTCATAAGATTTCTAAAAAACTTTCAAAATGGGGACGTGCTACCCTCATTTTGATTCTTAATTGAAAATAGTCAAGGACTTTTTAATTAAAAACTCAAGATTTCTTTTTATTAAAATCGCGTTTGTCTTTCTTTAGTTTTTTCTTTCAGGTTCATGGTAATTAAATACATTTTTTCAGTAACAGTAACTATCAAAATCGTTACTTTTTCAGTTACTTTCAAAATGTAGTTCACAAGTTTTTTTTACGAGAGTCAATAAGTTTTATTGCTTTTGCAACTATTTTTTCATTTTGACTATTCAAATTGTGGCGGCAGATAGCCATGGAGATTTATAGCCCAATATGTGAAAATTGGAATTTTTGTCTCACTCTGGAAATCAAAATTTTCTAAAATGTATAGAAACACTTTTAGAAAAGAAACTAATTTCAGATTTGAATACTCATTTTTTTTAATTAATTTTTTAAACTAAAAACCATACTACTCTAGTTAAAGACTCATCATTTTAGTTGAAAATTTAACTCTTTGGTTTTAAATTCATCTCTTTGGTTAAAAATTTTATTATTTGGTTGAAAATTTTATTATTTCATTCAAAATTTAACCATTTTGATAGAAAAACATATTATTCGGTTAAAACTTCAACTGTTTGTTGAAAATTCGTATTTTTGTTGAAAATTTAACTATTTTGGTATAAAATTGATCTATTGGATAAAAATTAACTTTTTTGTTAAAAATTCACCTTTTTTGCTTGAAATTTCAACAATCTGGTTGATTTTTTTCTCCCTTGACTGAAAATTCAACTCTTTTGCTGAAAATTCGTTTTTTGGTTAAATTCAACTGTTTTTCATTTAAAACTTAAGTCTTTTTTGGTTGAAATATCGGCTATTACATTGTTTATTAAGAATTCATCTTTTTTCATTAAAAATCAATTTTTCAATTGAAAATTTAACTATTCCATTTTTAGTTGAAAACTGATCTTTTCTAGTCGAAAATTCATGTATTTTGATGAAAATTCGTCTTTTTGGTAAAAAATTAATCATGTTGAAAATGTTATTATTCGATTGAAAATTTAATTATTTTGTTCAAAATTCAAGAATTCTGATATAAAATCATTTTATTCAGTTGAAAATTAACTTTTTTGTCGAAAATTCATATTTACGAATTGAAAATTCAACTGTTTTGTAGAAAAATCGCCTTTTTGGCTTGAAGTTTGAACAATCTAGTTGAATTTTTTCCTCCCTTGGTAGTCCAATTTTTTCGCAAAAATAGTTGTGTAGAAAATTAAACTACAGAATACTTCTTTTAATTTAGGTTCTTACCATTTTTTTGATAAAATCAACCTTTTCCGCTTACGAGCGGCGCAAAGTTGCCACTGGTGTCGCCATATTGGAAAAATGACGTCAAAAATGAGTTTTCCGAATTTCTGGATCATTATACGGCAAACATAGTTATGTAGTAAATTAAAATTTTCATTTCAATCAAACATTACAAATTAAATTTTTTTACAAAATTAACTTCTTCCGCGTACGAGCGCTGCAGAGTTTACTCCATCACATGTCAGGCGAGCAATACTCATTTCCGCACCACCAGGAGGTAGAGTATGAGGCGCGTTTTTTTTTGTGGAATCCCCAGTAAGTCTGATCCACTGAATTATTGATTCTGAATGCTATGTTGTGAGTTTAGTGTTCTATTGCAATTTTGTAAGTTTTCACTGGTTGAAGGAATCGACTCTTCTGTGACAGCAGTTGTATCGTGTGTCGAAGTCGATGCGAGAACAATCCCTGCGTCGATTCCGTCACACAATGGTTCCTGGATGACATTGGTCTCTTCATCTTCATCTTTATCTTCATCGCTGTCTTCCACTCTTTTGGGGATGTTCTCGCAGGTACTGTTACAGTTTGTGCAAAGTACTGAGCATTTCACAGTAAAAACTTAGGCATACATTTTATTACAGGTAAAATTAGGACGGTGTTTACTATACTTTACCTTGGCAGTGATTTAAATATCTCTCGGACTTGGGGTACGAAATGCCGAGTTGTTTTGTTTGTTTTGTTTTGCATTTCGTAACTCAAAGTTCCCGATACTTCGTAACCCAAGTAATCGCTACCTCGTACCCTACATCCGAGGAAAACATTATCTTTAGACATGGAGATAATTAAGAAATTCGCTTGTTTACAGTTTAGCATTCAAACTACCAAGGGTAACTTTTGTTGCAGGTAAATGGTATCCTGAAGTTAGGGTTTGATTCACACTTTGTTTTCACTGTGTTGAGGCCATCTTTTCTGCATCCACAAGCTCCGATTCGACATTCTTTCGTGCATTTGCAATAAATGAGCTTTAGTAGATCATCTTGATTCTTTTCTATTCCATACCACTGCTGGACCTGGTGAAATGTACGGAACGAGTACTCTTGCACTGCTGCTTCAGTTGGCAGTAATAATGCAATGTTGAATTCATTTCTGTATACAGATTTGACGAAGCAATAATATCTGTATTTGTTCGATATAGTCGATTCCTTGCCATTGTGGCCGTATAATTTGAGATGAAAGCCTTCTCCGACCCTGGCGATAGCTTCTTTTTCGGCATCTTTGTTCTTGAATACTTTAGAACATCGCTAAAATGTGGGTTTTGCCTAGCACATTCAGAAATTTTACTTTTCCCTGATTGAAAAGTGCTGATGTTATGTTACTGCCACTGAGGGCGTGCAAGAATAAAATATTATCTGCAGCTGTTTTATCAATTATACTCTGCGATGAGTTTATCTGTTGATCAGTTTTTCCTTTTTCGGGCTTAAGAAAGTAGAAAAAACGATTGGATAATTTGGATAAGTTTCTAAAAATAACCAGCAGATCGATATCTTCTCCCACAACTACTTCAGAATCAAACGAAGCAGACGTGTTGATTGGCGTGCTAATTATTAGCGTATCCGCATCTTCCTTAGCTTGCTTCACCAAGCAGTTGTCAGCCTCAAATTTCTTTTTCAACATTACAATAAGGCAATTCGTTTTTAACGTTGCTTAGAAACTTTTCTTGTGACACGGTTGGAGTCATTGTTTCGTCAAAAAGTATGTCTACTGAAGCGTTTACTCTTGACCGTCGCAATAGCTCCGCATATTTCATACTAGGATCAACTACATCTTCAGGATAGCCATCAAATATGATTATGACATTCGATGTATAATGCGACTGAATGTACGCGATATCGTTGCCGCAGATAAACGAAAATGTTGCTCTGCGATTCCATACGACTCGATGCAATAAACATCCTCTTTCATTAACGTACATAGCCCCTTGTTCCAGATGATCTACTAAAGCTCATTTGTTACAAATGCACGAAAGAATATCGAGGCGAAGCTTGCAGATGTGGAAAAGCTGGCCTTAAATGCTCGGTACTTTGCACAAACTGCAACAGTACCCGCGATAACATCCATTAAGGAGATCAAAAAGGACAAAATTGCAATAGAACACTAAACTTTCACTCACAGCATCCAGAATCATTAATTCAGTCCTACTAGGGATACCAAATAAACACTCCACATACTAAAAGAAATAATTCGATGGTACACGCATAATTCTGGTTATTCCAACCATATTGTATTGCTCGCTCAGTTACAATTTAGGATTCGCTATTTCAGGCAAACCATTATGGTTACGTATTATAGCTAGACCAAAACTGTTTATCCGTAAAGTATCCTAAATCTTATGCCTGAGTTATAGACATGTGTGACTGAATCTTTCATATCAGAGTTTGCATAATCCAGCTATACTGGAATGGCTGTCATAATACAATGTAGAACCCTGTAGCATCAAATGATTCATTATCAATAAAAGTTTTTCTAGTGAAATCTTGAAGAAAATATGTGTGCAACTGAAGGAAATATAAATTCACTGACTACAAATCAAGTCCTTTGAAGTTTTCTATAGAGCCCGACCCGAAATTTTTTTTTATTAACGCAATTTGGGGTTATATTTTCACGAACACTTGAACTCTTGAAAAATTAAGAGTTTGTAGTATGTTTCTAGGTAAAATTTATACTCCTCTTGCATCACAAACACATTATCCTCCAATTTCCACTAAGAAAAACTTTTATTAATGGTATATTTATCCCTAATTTGTTCATTAACAAATCTAAAACAAATCGCCTGACCAAACGCACAAGCGTCGCGTCAGATTATGTCACGTGGCCAGCCATACTGGATCACCAAGCCAAAAGTTGGGGTGATCCAACCATACTCTGCATGACTCTTTCTTGGGAAAATTTAATTCCGAAATCAAACATACAACCTTAACCATGCTATTATTCGTGTACCTTCTATCTTTATGGCTCAAAATAGAAATACGTTTGGTTTAGAGGGAAATATTTTTTGATTAATTCAGATAGAAATTCTCAACCATAATAATACGGCAAATAATCCCCTAGCATTTCTTTCAGTGCATACTCTTCCTCCTGGTGGTGCGGAAATGAGTATTGCTCGCCTGACACGTGATGAAGTAAACTCTGCAGCGCTCGCTCGTACGCACACTCTAAAAACAGGGATTTATTTCAGGACTAATTTCAGGTATTAATATGAGACTCAGAAAAGACAGTCTTGAGTGGTACTAAAATGAGACCAGTGGTGGGATCCAGAGTCATTTGTTTTACATTGAAAATAACAGGATGAAGTTATCCTATTCAAAAACAGGACACTCAAAAAATGAAACCATATAAAAAGAGATCTCTAGTTGAACAGTGCAGAAGGGGTTGCCTTTGTAAAGAAAATTTGTATTTGTAAAGTTTGATTGAACGTAAAATTTTAATTTGTTATATAACTACTTTTGCCGTATAATGAAACAGAAATTCGGAAAACTCATTTTTGACGACATTCTTTCAATATGGCGACGCCAGTGGCAACTTTGCGGCGCTCGTACGCGGAAAGGGTTGATTTCAACCAAAAAAATAGTAACAACCTAAATCAAAAGAAAATTCTGTAGTTCAATTTCTCACATAATTATTTTTGCCAAAAAACGCATCGGAAACGAGTTATTTTCAAAAATCTCATACTCGACGCCATTTTTCCAAGATGACGGCGTTAGCAGGAAAATACGAGGTCGCAAAGTGACAATTCGAAAAGAGCGTCCAAAAATCTATTAAAATACCTAAACGAAAAAACATGTCCAAAACTTTCCACCTCGACCTATTTTTAAGCACATAATGCCTGGACTATAAGTGAAAATCAAATTCTTTTTTTGAAAATTCGTTTTTTGGTTGAATTCAACTATTTCTGGTTGAAAATTGAAATCTTTTTTGGTTGAAATTTCAACTATTACATATTTCATTGAGCATTTATTTTTTTGTGTGAAAGTTGAACTATTTGATTAAAATTTTTTTTTCCTTGTTGAAGATTCATCATTTCACTTGAAAATTCATCTCTCGCTGAAAATTCAATTATTTTAATGTTGGTTAAAAATCTATCTTTTTTGGTTGAAAACTCAAATGTTTGATTTGAAAATTTATCTTTTTTAGATGAAAATTCAACTATATTTGGTTGGAAACTCATGTAATTTGTTGAAAACTCGTCTTTCTGGTACAAAATTAATCTTCTTGTTTGAAAATTAATCTTTCGTAGTTGCGAATTTAACGCATTGATTGAAAGTTGAACTCCACTGTCAAAAATTTTTTTTTTAATTTAAGATTCATTATTTTAGTTAAAAAATTAACTGCTTCGTTGAAAATTAGTTTTTCTTTATTAAAATTAATTTTTCAATTAAAAATTTAACTATTCCATTTTTGGTTGAAAATTCAACCCTGTACCTAGGTAAATCTAAATAAACATATTTAGAAAGGAAAAGTATTTCTAAAATACAAAAGTAACTAAAAAGGTAACGACAGTTACTTCGTTTTGCAAATGTAACTAAGAAAAAGTTAAATTTTGAATCGGTAATGTTAACGATAACTAGTTACTTTTTTCGTAATATAACGGTAACGATAACTAGTTCCTTTTAAAAAGTAACTTACCCATCACTGATCTCAGCAGGCTTTTTACTACCTTAAGAATAAGGATTAACCTTTAAATTCTCCAGCATGAAGTTAAGATTAAATCAGGTGTAAGATAACCTTTTTATATGGTAGTTCAATATTTGCCCCTAAAAGCTAC
Organism: Melikaiella ostensackeni; assembly: GCA_032362435.1. Taxonomy (NCBI): domain Eukaryota; kingdom Metazoa; phylum Arthropoda; class Insecta; order Hymenoptera; family Cynipidae; genus Melikaiella; species Melikaiella ostensackeni. The sequence continues at coordinate 7,057 of JAUMHM010094533.1, forward strand.
GGGAGTATTAATTAAAGAGCAACGAGGGTAGCTGGGACATTTCAGGGTAAATGAGAAGGAGGAGCTTCTCGCTAGTAAAGGTCAAATCTTATTTGATGGAAACAAACCCTAATCCGATTAAGGCTGGCAGTACACAACCTTTCTATCAAATAGTTCCTCAAGTAATTGAAGAAAAGTGAATATAAAGTCCAAAAGGTGCAGTCTTTAAATATAAAAGTTCTCTCAAGGGAGTACAAAGAGGGAAAAGATGTTTTCAAGTTATATTGTGAAATTCCCTAAGATCCTTTATTTTCTCTAATAAAGCTCAGTAAATAAAGACATCAATCCTTCTATTCGTGAGAGAGAAATTGCAATTGAATTAAAAATAAAGATAGAAAATTTCCAGACAATAATAATACAAAAAGTTTGAAATGTGTTCTATAAAAATTGAGACATTCCCTATAATAAACAGAATTCTGAATGTCATTATACAAATATAATAATGTACGGAAAACATTTTTAATCTCGTTTTTAAGGAAAAGTTATACCATCTTTTTGAGATCTATGACTTTTATTTGAAAATTCATTTTGTGAGACTAATGTTTTTTTAATTAAGAATATTAAGATTCAAACCTTAGTCTTTTTATGGATTTTTTAAAGAAAATACGAAAAATAGGGAGGAGGACCGAAAAATGTGAAAATTACAAAGCATAGAATTTAAAAAATAATTAACAGGGCTGTCACAGCCTAAATTACTTGAAAAAGGGTGAAAAATAACCTACTCAAATCGAAAAAGTGACCAAAAATGACTATTTTCTATTTCGAAAAGTGACTAAAAGTGACTAATGTGCATAAATAACGTGACTACCGTTCTTTTGAATTCAAAAGAATTTAAATGAACGTAAGAATTCAAAAGAATTCGATGAAATTTTTAAAAAATCCAGGTGAATTTTAACAAAATCCAAGCAATTCAAGTTAAATTCAAAGGACTTAAATCGAATTGGGAAAAAATCTGAAAAATTTCCTTGCTTTTGGTAAAATGGGAGTGAATTAAGAAGAATTCAAGGGGATTCAGGAGACTTTGATGAAATTCATAAAATTTGGAGTGAATCGAAAAAATTTTTTTTTTTAATTCCACTGAATTGAGTAAAATGGGAGTGAACAGACATAGGGCAAAATCAAATAAATTTAAGTGATTAGAAAAAAAATTAAAAATAACACAATGAATTAAATAAAATTCGAGTGAATTTAGAGGAATTTAAGGGAAATGAGAAGAATTCGATGAAAGTGATAAAATTTCAAGCTGAATTTTTAAAAAATTCAAGTGAATTAGAAACAATTTAAAATTATCAACAAAATTCATTGAATTTCATTAACCTTGAAGTGAATTTAGAAAATTCAAGGGAATCCAAAAAAAGTTAATGAGATGCTTAAGAATTAAAGGGGAGTTTACGAGATTTCAGGGTGAATAAAAAAAAATGAAAAAAAAATTGATCCAATGAATGCAGTAGAATTGAATGGATTTAGAATAATTCAAGTGAATTAGAGAGAATTCTAGGTAAATTCCAAAAATTCAAGAGGATTCCAATGAATTCAAAAGAATTTGAAACAATTCAGGATAAATTGAAAAGAATTCTGATTGAAATCCAAATGATTTCAAATAAATTGCAAAAAAATGAAAAAATCCAAAATATTCCATCCATTTCAATGAAACTGGAGTGAATTTAGGAATATACAAGGGAATTCAAGAGAATTCGATGAAATTTATACGAATACAAGATGAATCTAAAAGAATTCAAGGTAAATTTAGAATAATTCGAGTGAATGCAACAAAAATTCTTAAATCCAAGAAAATGCCATTGAATTCAGATAAATGAAAGTGAATAGAAATCTGATAAAATTCACAAAAATTCAAGGTGAATTTAAAATCCTTCAGAGTGAATTAAAAAATTGTAAATCCAAAAAAAATCCAATGAATTTAGTGCATTTAAAGGGAATGCCAAAGAATTAATTATGAATTTAGAAGAATCTAATGGAATTTAACAGAACTGAAAGATCACCAAAGTGGTAGTTTCATTTAAAAAGTGACTATAGTGACTTTATCTTATAAAAGTGATAAGGAAGTGATTTGAGAAAAAAGTGAGTCAAAGTGACCTAAGTGACTGTGTGACAGCCGTGATGATAAAATATAAAAAATCATTAGATTCTGAACATTCTTTCTTAATCATAGATAAAATCTCCCAAAAAAAGTTTTGTTAAAATCTAAGAAAGACGTTTTCAAGGGTTTTGTACTTTAGAAAAAATAATAATAAATAGTAGAAAGCATTAATAATGAAAATTCTTCTTTGTTCAAATTGACACAAATAATGAATCGAAGCAATTCTTATGATTGAATTACATAACTTTTGTAATGCAACGGAATATTTTATAATTTACTGCCAGGAAGGAAGTCGTCTTGGCAAGAGAAGAAGTAAAAGGTGTGCACAGTAGAATAAATCTTTTGTAGTCAGACGCAGGGAAAGAGGAACAAAGCAGATCGATTGTGCTCTGCTTCAATGCATCTGATACAACTTCATTGAGTAGAATATTTGCAATTCAAACTATAATAACTTTGAAAATTTGAATATAAATTTAAATTAATCAATAAATTATGGATTCTACGAGTATATGATGAAACTCACAAAAAATAAATTTTCATCTGACTGATGCGATGTAGGGGAAAGTTTGCTAAACGGACCTCCATATTTTTACAGCTGGATTTCCTTTTCGTGTTAGAAAATTCCAAAACTTTTAATTTTCTTAGTTCCATTTTTGTTATTGGGCTACGCCAACCAGTTATCTGATTAAATAGATAAATATTTAAATAAATTTTCCCTCAATTTTTGATTTCTGAATTACATAATTATACCTGATTTTGCTAAAAAATATTTTCAAAACCTTTGGACGTGGAAAGAATCAAAAAACGATTTATAATAGTTTAAGAGTAAAGGCAACTTAAACGCTGATAAATACACCCCATCTACTAAAACAATTCCTCTTCAACTTCAAAAAAAAATTTTAATAGAATATTCTACAAAATATTGCAATAAGTTCCTTTTATAGACAAAATAAATACAAATATATAATTCTAAAAGAAACAAAAAACTCGGTTGTCATTTAAAAAATGTTTGAACAATTGGAAATATCAAAATGAACCCCTCAAAAAAATATTTAATCCTATCTCAAAAAAGACAATTTGAATCTGATACGCAAATAATATCAAGCTAAACAAATTTTTAGAAATTGAATTTTCAAAATTAACAAACTAAAAGTTTCGAAAAAACTAAAGCCGTTTATATTTTACACATAAGTACAAAGCTTTCATTAATTTCATCAAAGACGAGTCAAATGGTTTTGAAAGCAATCTTTTAAATTGTTTGAAAATGGTCTCTCGTCGACTTTTACTTCCGATTAAAAATAAAAGACACTAGTGAAGAATTTATTAATGATATGAAGAATGATGCTACATATCTCACTGACGAAAGGATTGAAAAAGGCAGAGAGTGTTTCTACCCCTTAGGGAGTACTGTGGGTCCAGCGGGCCCCACCCCAAGTTTAATATAATTTTTTTCATACTAAAATTTTCAATGTGTTTTGATTTTTTTCCTGTGTAGCGTGGTCGTATTTTGAACGTGTTTCCAACAGATGTCACGATACAATTTGCGGCCACGTGGCCCGTGTGTAGAACTCCTAGACGAGAAAGCAGGCGAGGCCTTGGAAGATGTTTCCGATGATGAAATCGATCACGTCTCTGAAGAGAGTGAATATCCGACCAGTGGAAGTGATTCTGATGAGAATGAATCAGATATAGAAAATGCAAGTCTGCAGCAGCGTCTACTGGAAGCACAGCTTCGAGGTGGACCGATTATTATTCAGAGAGATTATTCGGATTATTCGAAGAGACAAAAGTGGCTACAAATGTTCGACAAATCCTCTAGGAAGTAAATCAGGTAAGTGAAAAACATCTTTCATATCTCTAACGGTTTCTTTTCTGTATTGTGCATCTGTATTACGTAGCACTGTGCCAAATCGATGTAGCTTCCACGTCATAGTCAACGACTGCTTCACTATAGTATAATTTTTCGTAATTTCTTGGTACCGCTTTCATCTGCGTGCTCATAAATTTTTGTCATGAAAATGTTTTTATTATGGAATATTGTTGAATTTGGTAATTTTAAATGTGATTGTAACTTCCATATATATTGCAGATAGAGTCAATGAGATTATCAAAGAAAGAATACCTGGTTCTACTAGAGAAGCTGAAAATCTTGAGACACTCGAACAATTTTGGGATATTATATTTGACGAGGAAATCTTGAACATCATAGTTCAACATACAAATAATAAGATTGAGTCGGTATGCCTCCAAATGATCAAGGAGAATTTGAAATTGCAGACTTTCCACCAGCATATTACTTTGTCTGAACTACGAGCCTTCATTGAAATCTTATATTATGCTGGATTTTGGAAAGCAGCTCCCGTTGATGCGAAGGAATTGTGGGACAAAGCTAATGGAACAACGTTTTACAGATGTGTCATGCCACTGAAGCGTTTTACTTTTCTGTCTAACTGCCTACGATTCGATGATGAGAAATCCAGAAGTGCCGATGATAAATTTTCTCCAATATGAGAAATATGGACCATTTTCATTGGCAATTGTTCGAAACATTATGATTCTAACAAGACATGTACTGTGGATGAGCAGTCACTAGGATTTCGAGGATGCTGCTCTTTCCGCATGTACATCAAATCAAAACCAGACAAATACGAACTAAAATTAGTCACTCTGGATGATGCGGCTACAAATTACTTGGTCAATTACTTTGCTCTACTGTAAATTTACTTCCACCTATCTCCTCATTCTACTCATTTTCCAATTTCATTTCAATCGATTTCAGATATTCGCCATTCCTTATTTGGGAAAAAGTGTCACATACAGACCGAATGAACCGTGTTTTGAATACTTTTTCAGAGAAGTCACAAACCCGATTCATGGTACAGAAAGAACAGTGACCTGCGACAATTGGTTTACGTCAATCCGTCATATTAAAAGAATGCTTCAGGATGAATATAAGTTGCGAATCACAGGTACAATCCGAAAAAATAAGCGAGAAATCCCAGAGCAAATGTAGGTCGCTTCAAAGGACCCACCAGGAAGTCAATTCTGCTTTTCGCGTGATATTGCGTTGGTTTCTTTTACTCCAAAAAAAAAGATTGTCCGGCTCGTTTCTTCATTCATCAAATCCACAAATGTCACTGATAGCAAACCTGACATCATACGCCATTATAAGAAAACAAAAGGCGGCACCGATTGTTTTGATCAACTCGGCCATCGCTACACTGTCTCGAGAATAACATCACGCTGGCCGGTAAGGATCTTTTTCGGAATGCTCAATCAGGCGATAGTGAACTCGAGAATCTTGTTGAAATGTTAACTGATCAATACGAATCGCGATCGAAGAATTGCGGGCGGCGAATGTAACAAAACTATTGCTCAATACCTTGTACAACCTTTCTTACGCGAAAGGTTCGCTTGCCAGTTTCTTCGGACAGAGCTAAAATTAGCGATAGCTCACTTGATAAATGAGGATCACGGAAATGTTCAGGATGAAGAAATGTCTGTAATTCTCCAGAAAAAGTTTCGCTGTCAGATTTGCAAACAAGAGAGGGACAGAAAAACGTGGATATTCTGCTTGTCATGAAGGCGTACAATGTGCGACAAGCGCCGAGCGTCGATTGCATTGTCAAACAATAAGCTACAGATCACAATTATCACCTTTTTTTGTAGATTTTACTTGAAATATAAAAATCGTTCTATGATCATTTAAGGCCTTGTAGAACCTTCATATTCACTGAAAATTGCTTTTCCATTTTTTGCTCAAATCGCCACTTTCAATCCTCAAAATAAATACCTTTTTTGAAACGTGGACTATCACACGTATTTTTCCCTCAAAATATTGTATTTTGAGATAACGTACCTAAATTTTTAGCTCAAAATATGGAAAATTAAAAAAGTTATGATTTTTTAAAGAGAAAAACTGCATTTTCGTGACTTTTAAACAATTTTGATTGTTTAAATTGATTCAGAGTTAAAATTTGATTATCGAGGCCATTGCCACATTAAAAAATTAACGGCATTAAATAATTTTTATACCACCATAACGATAACAAATTAAATAGCAGTTGTAAACAAATTCAAAGTCAGCAGCGAATTTCATTTTTTAATTTCAAAGGTAGTAAATAGAGCAGTTTCAAGTCACTCAAAAGCCATTTTTTCGAAAACAATGTGTCCGATATTTTCGGGATATTTGGTAACACCCCTTTTTTTAAATAGGAAGAAGGGGAAATAAGGGAAAGTTTTTTGAGAATAAGGGAAAAAAGGTGAATTTAAAAAAATGGAAACGCAGGGGAATAGGGGAAAGACTGGGAAGTCTGATATTACCTTTTAATTATTATTAATTAATTATTACCTTGAACCTTACAAGTCGTTTTGTCTTCCTTTAATTCGTATCCATAGGCACAACTGCAGTAATACGATCCTCTCGTGTTGATACAGACTTGACTGCAAATTCCATAGCTTGTGCATTCATCGATATCTGGAAGATTAAATAAAAGGAAATTCAGAACATTTCAGTTTATTGCAAAAAAAAATTATTAAGTAATACATAATCCATTTTCTTACCTATACACTTATTATTTTCTAATCTGAAACCTGCACGACAAGCACAAGAGGCTCCATGGGGGGTATTTCTACAAATGTGTTCGCAATTATGGGATGTACTGTTGCAGTTGATAGCGACTGAAAAAAAACGTTTGGAATAAAATAAATCAATAAGTAACATTTTGTTACTAATTATATTAGATTATTCTACAACATTCCAGAATATTCTAGAAAATCCTAGACTGGAGTCGAAATTGAAAGACTAAATTATTCAAAATTTGTATTCTAGAAACTTTAGAAATGTATGATCTCAAGCGCTTAAATGTAAATAAATAAATATTAGCCATTTCTTTTGGAAGCATTCAGAAATAAGCAGTTTTATGTCAGATTTATTTCAGTTTAAGAAAGGCTTTGAAGTTGGAACATTAAAAATTAAACAAATTTGAAATTGTATTCCCTTATAAAAAAAGTGAATATTTCAAATGACAAGCCTTAAAAAATGAAAAGTGATAGACTACATAAGTCTTTTAAAATTAAACAAGATTACAAAATTCCTAACTTTGAAGAACTGACAATATTCCATATCGAATAGGTAAATCTTTAAAAAATTTGAATTTCATAGGTTGCACATTTTCAAATTATCCCATTTCAACCTATTTTAAATTCGAAACATTCACAAGTGATTCATTGAAAAATTGAGCGCTCAAAATTTCAAAATTCGAAAACTGAAAAATTCTTAATTATGAAAATTCAAAATTGAAATGTTCTCCAATGCAGAGTTTTATTTGAACGTTTTCAATGATATAATATTTAAATTACATAAAACTGTTCAAATGTACGCAATTTTAATTTTAAACTGAACTGTTTTTGATTGCATATATTATAAAATATTTTGAACCACTTGAAATTTGGACTCACAACCCAAAATTTGGAAATTAAATTTTTTAAATTAACGAACGATAACAGTTAACAAAAATCAAATTTTTTAGCAAGTTGAAATATGAACCAGTCACGGAATTATTGAAGTTGAAATTTAAATTAAAGTTTATGAAAATAAAAAATTTCAAGTTTTAAATCTTCAAGAATATACAGTTAAAAATTAAACCATTTTTATTCGATTTTCGATGCTGAAACGTTTCAAGTTTTAAAATGTGTAATTGCAAACGATTGCAATAAAAAATTTGAAATAATGTGAAAATTAACTTTTGAAAATACTGTTACCATTTTTACATTCGCCACCTTCATCTGAACCATCCCCACAATCATTTTTATCGTTGCAGGTCTTATTCAAGGGAATACACCGAGAGTTGTTGCATAGGAAACGATCAATTTTTACGTTACATTCTTCAATCGTCATTGGAACCATTTCTGTTGAAGAAACATTTTTACCAATATATTAATAGATTTATATTTTTCATCAACAAAATAATAATTCGAAAAACACAGTAATTATAAATTATAATAATTCTAGCAATAAGAATGAACAGGGCCGTGCGCACGGAAGGGGGTGTTCAACTCCCCCCTAAAGAAAATTTTGAGCTTTGGAAATGGGGTTTCCATATAGCGTACGAATTTCAGGGTGTTCGAGCAAACCAGAAAATACTAGGAACAAACCGAGAAAACCCTTGGATTTTATGCAAACCCGGCATTTTCAATTCCTTGTAATAAACTGTGAAGGTGTTAGTCATGAGTCTGTTTTTATCGTAGCATTTTTTCCAAGACTAACATAAATAGAACTGTGGAAATTAAAAAATACCTGAAATCAAAACATTTGAAAAATGAGGAATCCGAAAGTGCTCGGTTGCTAGACACCCTGAATTCAAAATATTATCAACTCATTTTTCTTCAGAACTTATAAATAACACGCGGTTTCGCACAACACTTTTAAAAAAGGCGCTTGTCATTTGGAAAACGCGCCATGTTTCCTTATCAGCCGGGAGGTGGCTCTGTTAACGCTGTTTATTGAAACCTTCTACTGAATGAAGCAGCTTATACATATTTTTTCATGGTCCTACTCAACCAGGAAAGAAGGTTTGCATTAAAAGGTATTAAAAAATTTCAATCCCCAAGAATACCTTTTGTGTCCTCCGTTTTTAATCCTCATTAGGCAGTGAAAATATTAAGATTCCAATCCCTTTCAAAGTCGATCGGAGATACCAAACGTAACCTCGAATAAATTAAAAACACAATTTTTGTTTCACGCATTATTTTCACATGTCTTTATCGTAAAATATTCGATTTATTCAAAAATTATTAATTACAAAAATAAAAAATCATGATAAACTAGCCGTGAATTCGATCTTGGGTGTTTCCACTTTTGTATTTATAATTGTATGGTGCTCATTTTTAATGAGCACTGCTTCCTCATAGAGGAAGTGAAAATACAATAATACAAGTAGGTCAATCAATTCGCCTCGAATAAAGGAGTCTTTTCTGTTTTTGCACCAACTTTGAACTATGCTGATGAAGAAATTTGTATTGTAAAAAACAGATTTTTCAAATACTGTAAATGACCAAAATGGCCATAACTTCCTTAATCTTCAGTAAAATGCATTAATATTATAGGTCAGTCGATTCGTCTCGAATCAAGGAGTCTTCCATTCTTGCATCGACTTTGAGTTATGTTAATGAAAAAAGTTTTACTACAAAAAACCCATTTTTAGAATATAATAAAGTGCTAAAAAAATTGTAGTTATTATTTTGAGAAATGAATGAAAAAAGTTTTACTACAAAAAACCCATTTTTAGAATATAATAAAGTGCTTGAAAAAATTGTATTGATTATTTTGAGAAATCCTGCGGTCAGTTTTCAGATATTAGTGGTGAAATCGACCCTCCAAATCTTATCAGTTTATAAGCAACTGTCTTCAAGTTATCGTGTTCACAAAAAAGTGTGACATCCACACACGCACATACACATACATCCGGACAATTGCTTAGAACATTATATTAGACATTTTTAAATTGAGGAATGTTTAATTAAACGAATTAAAAAATTTTCCAAATTGTCACCATTACAAAGCTTCCTCTATGAGAAAGCAAAAATTTAAAAAAAAATTTCACCGCAGCTATCTGTGTCGAAATTAATTCTGACAATGTAAGATGACCAATACTGTCTTTCAAAAAGCTTTTTGCTTCACTATTATTCGAAAAACAGTAAATAAAAGTAACGAAATGTGCTAAATTAAAAGGGATAAAAAAATTCTATTTCACGGTTGCTTTGTGGTACCCAAAAATATTCAGAAAAATATTGTCGCCGCTGGGTACAAAAAAGGATTCAATTTAAGAGATAACCTTTAATGCTATAGAGATTCGAACGCGGGGACAAAAAGAGGATCCAAAATAATTCTTTATTTTTCACGTTACCATTGGATGCAGGAAATTTTCCAATACCTTTTAATACAAGCCTTCTAACCGGGTTGGCTTCACTGAACATTGATCGAGACGTTGGACTTGATGTTGAAGTTGTATCAGACGAATTTTTTTCTGTGCCTGTACGCATTAACTTATTGAGAGAATAACTGACTCGACATGTTATATTTTTATCGCATTGATTCTTTTGGAATACCTGTATGAGTATTCATTACTGTGATGGCAAAAAAAACTGAAAAATGTGTAATATTATATGAGTGATCTTATCATTCCACAATATATTACATTCTATGCCTCCATTTTTTAGATAGTTATTTTGTGCAGTTCCTTTTCTTTTTTTGTGAGATTAGATGACCTCCCCCCACCCTTGAAGAAATTCTGCGAACGGACCTGAGAATCAATTATAATGCTTATTTATAAAACATAAGTACACTCATCTCGCCATTCATGGCCATCCCATCTCTGATCAGCCTCACGGTTGTTGACACTTGAACGCTTCTGTCCCCCTGCCCCCTGAGCATCCCTTGACGGCCTATACTCAAGGTCTTCGCTAGGTCTGTCAGTCTCGTATCAGAAGTTATTTATATCGCGACTGTCTGCGCATATACTCTTGTACGTGTTGGGTTCAGAGATTATATATGCGGCCCTGAGTGTTTTCTTACTCGTCGCGTTAAATCCGGTTAAAAGTAGATTTTTAATAGCCTTCGATTAGTGGCCAATCAGACCCGAGGGTGTTCACAATGGAAAGATGAGTGTATCTTTGTTGAGGTATTGTTCAAAAAATAACATTTTGAATGTTGGAATTACAATTAACTTATGATTTACTTTTAGAAACTTACCACAGTCTAATTCATCGCTATTATCTGGACAATCTATCATTCCGTCACAACGCCAGTGGCTGCTGATACACATTCCACCTTTGCACCTAAATCCCGAGCAGGGCATTTGTGACAACTAAAAGTTTTAAAAAATATATGTTAAAATTTAGAGAAATATAGAAATTTTTCCCTTCCCAAAGAGATAATCAGAGTTGGGATGTTTTTCTTAAATCTCATAAATTGCCTACTGAGAGTCCATTGGATGACAATTAATTTGCCAAAATATTATTTGCCAATGGTGACCCGTTTTCGAAAAAAACGACCTTTTCAAATTTTTTTCATGGATTGAAATGTTTAATTATTAAATTCTCATGTAAAATTATGTTATATAACATTTTTCTACCTGAAAAGACGAATATTCAACAAAATAGACGAATTTTCAACCAATGATATGAATTTTCAACTAATTACAAAGGTACATTCTCAACAAAAAAAACGATTTTTTGAAAAAGTAGTTCAACTTTCAACCAAGAAGTTGAATTTTCGACTAAAAAAGATTTTAATTTTAAATGAGAAATAGTCGAGTTCCGCCAAAAAAGACGAATTTTCAACAAATTAGTTGAATCGTCAACCAAAACAGATTAATTTTCAATCAAACAGTTGAAAATTAATTATTTTTATTTATTTAAAATATTATAAATTAAAATTAATTATTTCAAAAAAGATGATTCGAAGAAATGTCTACCAAAAGAGATGAAGTTTCAAACCAAAACGACGAAAATTAACGGAAGAGTTGAATTTCCAACCAAGAAAGATTTTTCAACCAAGAAAGAAAGACAATTTCAACCAAATTGTTAAATTTTCAAGCCGAAAAAACGAATTTTCAACAAAAAAGTTAATTTCTAATCAAATTGTACAATTCTCTACGAAAATAGTTGAACTTTCAACCCAAAAGACGAAACTCAACTAAAATGTTGAATCTTTAACAAATAAAATTAATTTTAACAAAGAAGTTTAACTTTCAACCGCAAGTAGTTGAATTTTCGACCAGAAAAGATTTTAATTTTAAATAAAAAATAGTTGAATTCAGCCATAATATTGTTGAACTTTGAAACAAAAAAGATGATCAGAAGAAACTTCTTCCAAAAGAGATGAAGTTTCAAATCAAAAAGACAAAATTTAACAAAAGATTTGCATTTTCAACCAAGAAATATTTTTCAGTCAAGGAAGAAAAACAATTTCAACCACATTCTTGAAATTTCAAGCCAAAAAGACGCATTTTCAACAAAAAAGTTAATTTCTATCCAAATAGTTCAATTTTCTACGAAAATAGTTGAATTTTCTACCCGAAAAGATGAAACTCAACTAAAATGATGAATCTTCAATCAATAAAATGAATTTTCAACAAATTAGTTCAACTTTCAACCAAGTAGTTGAATTTTTGAACAGAAAACAGTTGAATTTTCAACCAAGAAAGAAAAACAGTTTCAACCAAATTGTTGAATTTTCAACAAAAAAGTTAATTTCCAACCAAATAGTTCAATTTTCCACCAAAACAGTTGAATTTTCAACCCAAAAAACGAAGTTTCATCCAAATAGTTGAATATTCAACTAAAGTAGATTAATGTTCAACCAAAAATGACGATTAGAAGAAACTTCCACCAAAAGATATAAAGCTTTAAACAAAAAAGACGAAATTTAACAAAAAAGTTAAATTTTCAACCAAGAAAGATTTTTCAGCCAAGAAAGAAAAACAATTTCAACCAAATTCTTGAAGTTGCAAGTCAAGAAAGACGAATTTTCTACGAAAACGGCAACCTGTTGTTTGATATAAAATTTGCTTTTTCTTGAATTTTCGGCTGTTGAAAATTCAGCTATTCAAAATTAAAGAAAATTGAATTTTCAATTGTTTAAAATCGAAGAAGATTTGAAATTGAATTTTCTAATATTTTCAACAGCGGAAAATTCAACTGTTAAAAAATCAAATGATGAAAATTTAACTGTTGAAAATTCAATTTTCAAACTTCTTCAGTTTTCAACAGTTGAATTTTGTATTTTAAAAAAGTGTTGAAAATGTTATATTAGCTTAATTTCACATGAGAATTTAATAAATAAACAATTCAATCCATATAAAAAAAATTTGAAAAAGGTCGATTTTTTGATAACGGGTAGCCATTGGCAAGTAATGTTTTGGCAAATGAATGGTCATCCAATGAAATCTCAGTAAGAAATTTATGAGATTTAAACAAAATCCCAACTCTGATCAACTCCTTGTTAGTCTGAATCTTCAATAAATATAAAAGTTAAAAAAAGTTCAGTCAGACAAAGGGAGATACAAAGTGTATTATTATTATTTATAATGTGAGATTATATTTATAATGTAATCAAACGAAAATCTTACCATCTCCTCGCAACCTATATATTCGTCGGAGCCATCTATACAATCAACTTGTTTATTGCAAAAATCTTCTAAAGGTATACAAAGCTTGTCTTTGCACCGAAATTCGTCTTGAGTGCAATTATGCAACAATCCATGGGGCAACTAAAACAAAATAAAAGAATAAGTAAGGTAAATTCCCACTAGATTGCGCCAAAATGAACTTTGTAGTATATGCCCAAGAAACAGCACTCTTCAAACTAACCTCTACTAAGCTACAACCAAAATCGACGCTTAGTTTACGTTTGGCATACGTTTAAAGTGAGAGTGTCAATAGTTTTCGAAAAAATGAAGAATGAAGAGTTCCGTGCAGTGATGAAACATTTTTATTTAAAAAATTGGACGTCCGTGCAAACCAAAGCCGAGCTATTGGATAAACAAATTTAAAGGTGGTCGAACCACAACTGAAGATGAAGCGCGCTCCGGACACCCAATTGAGGTCACCACTTCGGATTTCGTGGAAAAGATTCATCATATGGTTATTGAAGATTGCCGTATCACGGTGCGTGAGATTTTTAAGGCTGTAGGCATCTCCACTGAACGAGTTTATAACGTCTTGCACAAAAAACTAGAGGTTAAGAAGGTGTGTGCAAGATAGGTGCCGCGATTGCTGACTCCCGATCAACAGCGCAAGCGAAAAGACGTTTCAGCGCAGTGTTTGGCGAAGTTTAATCGGAATCCGCAGGACTTTTTGCATTGATTCATGACTGGGGACAAAACCTGGATCCACCACTATACACCCGAGACAAAGCATCAGTCAAAGCAGTGGGTACTGCCTCGTGAAAGTGCGCCAAAGAAGGAGAAGACTGTTTTGTCAGCTGGGAAGGTGATGGCTACGGTATTTTGGGATTTCCAAGGAATTATCCTCATTGATTACTTGGGGAAGAATAGAACTAAAACCGGAACGTACTGTGCATCATTATGGGACCATTTGAAAGCCGAGCTTCAAAAACAAGAGAAATGAAGGCAAATTCATCAAAAAAAAATTTTACTTGCTTTTTTACCAAACTTATCAAACGGCCTTGTATGGTGTATCTTTAATTGTGATCATTTCATGAAGGTTTTTCGTAGAAGGTTTTTATATAGTTCAATAGATTCTTTTCATCAACACGAATAAATTTTATACTTAAAATATTGGGGTATTTCAAAAATTGAGAACTTTTTATCCGTGAAACTTTAAACAAATTGACACATCTGTATATATCATACATTTTTTGTCATACAGGCCAGTTGAATACATCAATCGATTTGTCTCATCATAACGAATAAATTTAGTAATTACAATATTAATATATTCCCGAAATTAAAGAAGTTTTTCTCTTACGAACGTTAGAAAAATTTACAAATCTGTACATATCATAACTTCATTTGGTCATAGAATGTTTCTAAATACATCAATCGATTCATGTTGTCAAATAAAACAAACATGTACTTATTATATTGTCATATTCCGAAAATTTAAAAAAATTGACTCATAAATGAAAAATTAAAAACTTCAAAAATTCTTAGAGATGAAAGTTTTTGTATGGGGATAGCTATAAACATTCTATAAATTATATCAACTAAATACCACCAAGTGTTTGAAAAAATTCGGGTTACAGAGCCTGGTATTACTGCCAATACTGTGATTAAACTTCTTAAAATTTCAAATTTTTCAAATTCATTTTTGCCATTCTCATGATATTTAATGAATGAACCTCAAACTTTTTTGTTATGAAGATGTATTTCGTTAAAATGTACGTATTTATTTTTTTCTTTGATATGACCAAAATTGCAAAAAAATTCATATCTAAAAAGATTTTGAAGAAAAATATAATGTCGAAAAAAAAATTATTCTTATCCGATACGGCTCCAAACTTAATAAATGATAGGCATTATTTAGGACTGCAATTCCTCCAAATTTAACAGTCTATTGAATACATTTCAATTTTACATCTTCAAAATTGAACTATTTCAAAAAAAGCATTCTAAATTAGATCGTTTTAAGCTACAAACATCCCAAATTGATGAATCTTAAATTGTAAATCTCAAAAATTGAAGAATTTTCAATTGCAAATACATAAAATTGAATAATTTTCAATGCTAAATTTTTGAAATTGAATAATTGTCAATTTTGAGTCTTCAAAATAAAACTATTCTAAAAAACGCATTCAATATTACATCATTTTAAACTACAAACATCTCAAATTAATCAATCTTCAATTGTGAATCTTAAAAATTGCAGAATTTTCAATTGCAAATCTATCAAATTGAATAATTTTTAATGTTAAATTTTTAAACTTGAATAATTGTCAATTGTAAATCTTCAAAATCAAAATATTCAAAAAAATGCTTTCAATATTACATCATTTTAAACTACAAACATCACAAAACAATGAATCTTCAATTGTAAATCATTAAAATTGAAGAATTTTTAATTGAAAATCTATCAAATTAAATGATTTTCAATTTTAAAATTTTAAACTTGAATAATTGTGAATTTTAAATCTTCAAAATTGAACTATTCCAAAAAACGTATTTAATATTACTTCATTTTAAACTACACACATTCAGAAATTAATTAATCTTCAATTGTAAATCTTAGAAATTGAAGAATTTTCAATTGAAAATTTATAAAATTGAATTAATTTCAACTTTACATCTTCGAAATTGAATAAATTTCAAGTTTAAATCTTCAAAATTAAACTATTCCAAAAAAGCATTCTAAACATTTTAGACTATTGAATCTGCAATTGTAAATCTTCAAAATTGAACTATTCCTAAAAGAAGCAATCAAAATTGCATCATTTTAAACTATAAATACTCCAAATTAATGAATCTTAAATTGTAAATCTTCGAAATTAAAGATTTTTCAACTGCAAATCTACAAAATTGAATATAATAAATGTTAAAAATTGAAGAATTAACAATGGCAAATCCATGAATAAATATTCAAAATTGAAAAATTTCTCATTGTAAATCTTCAAAATTGAACTATATGTCAAAAAAAAATTCAAAGTTACATCATTTTAAACTGTAAACATTCAAAAATAATGAATCTTCAAATTGTAAGTCTTGAAAATTGTAAAATTTTAAATTGCAAATCTACAAAATTAAATAAATTTCAATTTCAAATCTTCAAAATTGAACTATACCCAAAAAAAACATTGAAAATTGCATCTTTTTCTATTTGACATAATAGATATTGAAGAGTCTTCAATTGCAATTATTCAAAATTGAAGATTTTTCCATTGTAAATCTTTAAAATTAAACTACATGTTCCGAAAAAACGTTTAAAACTACATCAATTTAATATAAAGCATCCCAAGTTAACGATTCTTCAGTTTTCAATCTTAAAAATTGAAGAATTTCAATTGAAAATCTATAAAATTGAATAAATTTCAACTTTTCGTCTACAAAATTAAATAAATTTCAATTTCAAATCTTCAAAATTGGACTATACCCAAAAAAACATTGAAAATTGCATCATTTTATATTTTACACAATAAATTTAATATTGAAGAGTCTTCAATTGCAATTATTCAAAATTGAAGATTTTTCCATTGTAAATCTTTAAAATTAAACCACATATTCCGAAAAAACGTTCAAAATTACATCATTTTAAAATATAAACATCCCAAGTTAACGAATCATCAGTTGTAAATCTTAACAGATGAAGAATCTTCAAGATAGACCTATTTCAAAAAGATGTTCAAAGCTTCATGATTTCAAATTATAAACATTCAAAATTAAACAAGTCTAGTATGAAATATAAAAAAAAGCTGAAATTAAATAACAGACATAACTTTACAATGAACATTTTCTATTAATATTTAAATTTCAATCTGTTACAATCTCCATTTTTTGCATTCAGCAAAACTCGTCTAAAAAGACCTTAATATTTGAATTTCAGAATTAAGTCTTAAATCGAGATAAATTTCACGTAATCGTATTTTCTGTATTAGTGTCTACTATAAAAAAATTCAAAACAAAAAAAAATATTGAAAAGAGCAAAATGAGAGAGAAATTCTTTTAAAAGTTGAAGAAAATTTTTGTACTATTTTTATACACAAATATTTAGTTTCGATTTTTATTTTTTTTTTTTGTACCGTCAGCCCCAGGAAATGATTTAGAAACTCTGCTGGAAAAATGGTAACAATATCGTTCCCAATTTTCTCTGGCACAAAGAGCAGTTCCTTTTAGACCGAGAGATATTTTTCTACAAGATTGTAAGAAAGAGATGTTTGATACATTGAACTAAGAACGCTTTCCGTGAAGCTTTGTGAAAACGTCACTTGCAATTGTGCACTCCTATGGCATCTAATACAAATCTATGAACCATTTTATTAACTTTTCAAAAAAGAACCGTCAATCTAAAAATGATATAATCTGAAAAAATACTTTTCTTCTAAAAAATCTTCTGATGTACAAATAAATAGGGTAGGGTGCCCAAAAAATTTTAATTTTTTAATTTTGCAAACACTACCCCCTAGATTTCTTCATTTTGGTGAAAAGATGCTGCCATAAATTGTCTTTTATGTTTAGAAAAAACTGTTTAGAGGTTCTGCTAGGCTGTTTTAGGTCTGAAATGAATTTTCTCAGCTTTCGATTTAAAAAAAAAAACAAATTCAAGGCTAAAAAATCCTTTTAAAACTAGAAAGTATTTCTTATTTATTGAGGAATAAGCCCTACATTTTATGAAAGGAACAACATTTTTTTAAAGATATTATCGGGCTTAAAATATGAAAATTTATAATTCAATTACAATTAATGGTGTTCTTAATAATATGCAGAGGATTTCTTCTAAAATATAAAGAAAATTTTCTCCATAACAAATGAACTAAAAATATTTACACTGGGTGATAGAAAAAAATCTTGAATTTCGAAATACATATTTTTTATAGTTTAAAGTTTCCTATACACAGTAAAAAAAGTAGAGCCAAAAAGGGATCTAACACGGAGCGGACTTTTTAGTTCACTTTCTTCGCATGCTG
>JAUMHM010094567.1:0-25329 GCA_032362435.1 Melikaiella ostensackeni
ACCGTTTGAGACACATCACCCGTGCCATTCAGCTTTCGGCACGGTTGTTCACGCCTTAGCTTGGGGGTTTTTCCTGCAGGACCATCCCTGGACAATTGTCCGCGACTGCTTATTAACTTTTTAACCGTATTCAGCAGAAACCCTTGGGTCTAAATGCTGTCGAATTTTATTATATATTTTGAGGTATCTATTGATGAAGTTTTCTAATCCTTCAGTTGCTTGGATTTAGCAGGTTTCTCATTGTCGATTAAGAGTGGTGTAGGTCTTTTTTCCTCCAAATGGAATTCGTAGTTGGTTATACAAATTGTCATAGTTGGCTATACCATCTATTCTTATTGATCCGGCTGCTCGTCCTTTAATATTCTGAGCGATGATTCCATTCCTTAAAATTTTTCTTTCGTTCGTTTTCATTCTGGGTTTTGCATTTTCAATTTATTGAACAAAGATTTCTCCTTCTTCAAAGCTTGTTGCATTCGAATATTGATTTTCCTGGTTTTGCTTATTTCCAGATCCTTCTAAATCATTTAAGCGTGTCTAACTGTCTATAGTCTTCCCAGATATCAGTCAATGTGTAGATTTCAGGATTAGCGAATCACATTAGTAACTCCACTTCCTCACATATTAGTTCTCACTTTACTATTTTACGGATTTCGAAGTACATGAGTTCTTTTTCCGAGATATCGCTAAGTTGATATCCCAGACTGCTGCCACCAATCTGTCGTTCGCATGGCTTCGCGACCGATAAATTTAAGTTTGGGAATCGATAATAACATTCTTAATCAGGGGTTTATTCAATTGATAATATAAATAATAAAATAATAAAAATTTATTCTCTTTCCCGTATTAACGATTTTTTTAACGCCTCGAATGATCATGTGACCACGCCCAATATGAACAATCCTTCCTAACATGGCTTGGACATGCAACATATCATCCCTATGTATTTCGACTCTCAAACGATTGTACATACGTCATTTACAGAATAAGCCTAATTATTGAATGTCTACTTAGAATGTACACTTCTATTTCCTTGAGCTTCCAGAATAACAACTATGTTATCTGATTAGAATAGACCAATTCCATTTCAAATCATGTAGAGAGGTCCAGCTTAGTGTGTTAGAATGATTTGGTACTTGGATATATCATTCTGTAGTGAAAATAAAGGAATAAGTATTTCACAGTTTGATCAAAAAAATTTCTTCTGATTTGTTACAATCCACAGTGGGCCGGGAGACGCCGAAAAGTGGCGAAAATTCCAGATTCCATCAGGTTTGTATAAAACTTGGTATAAGGAAGTTTTTTGGGTCGCTGATTTTAAATTTGATTACAAGATTTCTAAATTTAAAATAGCAGATCTAATATGGCGGACGTAATTTCAAGATTCTTACATATTTGCATGACACTTGGTATAAGGGGGTTTTTGGGATCACTGATTTTGAATATGTAGTAAAAAATTATGGCGAATTTTTCGTATGCTCAGTGTTCACTAGCGAATAATAAAAAAATATATAGAATCAAAAATGAAATGTTTTGCTTAACTCAGAATTTTTGAAAAATATGCGATAAAACGTTGTTTTTTTTATTTAGTCATATGCACACATTTTGAAAAAACTTGAACATGTTGAACCTAAATTTTCTTCAGCTTGAACAAAAGAAACATGTTATCATTTCGCTTTTTGTAAAAAAAATTATTTCGTGATTCAAGAATTTTGGGATTTCTCATTTTTTGCGATTTTAGAACGTATTAAACATCACGATTTTTTCATAAAAGCAAAATGGCAACATGTTTCTTTAATTTGATCCAAACAAATTTTATGTTCGACATATCAGAAAGTGTGCATTTAACTCAATCCAAAGAAAAATCTTATTGTACACCCTCAAAAAATTCTGAATTAAACAAAAATTTTCATCATGAAATGAAAATATCAATAATACATCAGCAGTTTCGCGATCTTCCTTTCAGAAAATTGGGAAACTGTTGATGCTCATGGCTTCCCAACAACATCAAGGTTCTATTTTCCCGACCTTAATGACAAAAATATGAACAAAAACTGGACCATTTCTTCAGATAAATATGTAGATCAGAATTTCGATCTTCACAACTCCATTTCAAGCGTCGTTATCATAATGCGCGTCATGGGACAAATTGAAAATATTGGGTGTGAGGCTGTCCACGGGCTGATCTCGTACGGTTCCTTTTCGTCTGATTTTGTTCTCCAAAGGCAGACGCGTTGAAAACCTAAATTATAAAACTGTGCTCAAACGTTCGGGCTAATAGAGGGTAATTCGCCAATTTACCATTCTGACAAATCCGGAATCTTTTCACAAAACTGTTTACTTTTGCAGTCGGAAAGTGGCAACTGACTGGACATTCAGCCTAGTGCAACTAGAGTTTCCGCGACTCTTACAAAATAAGGTTGCGACTATCACATAGGGCCGCCAGATAAACCCAAGAAAAGTCCTTCGTAAATCGTGTAGTGACTTGGGCCCGCATTTCATGAATCATTGTAAAAACCCTTGCCGTGTCGTGTCGATTTGCGCAGTCTAGGATGTGCCGCGATCCACGCAAATTACATCCGTACCAACTTGAGCAGCGATTAGAGCAATTTGTGCTAAGTTGGAGTAGTCTATCTTCACCCCGCATCTCTAAACCGGTATGAATCTCTATGTTACGCATCTGTGTAGCCACATTATATTCGTACCAAATCAACTGGCTGTTAGAACAATTTGTTTCGTCTGAAAACCCTAAACTATATCAGTATCAGCAACCCGAGCATTGACAGCTATTTGATTGCGCCAAGATAGAGTAGTCCATCTTCGCCCCGCATCTAGAAACGGGTATTAATCTCTAGACTACACATCCATCTAGCTAAATAATATCCGTACCAAGTCGAGTGGCGATTGGAGCAATTTATGAGAAAAATTGTAGCATTCGCGACTCTGAAAAAAATCATCTCAAACGAAAAACTACGCCCGCAAAATTACCTGTGGTAGTTTTTATGAACTAACAGGACAGAATACGTAGTAAATAAATTAGTAGTAAGCATTTATAGAGTCAGCGACCTTACAAATCAATCACCTGTGATAAAATTCCATGTGCCTGCATCAAAATTACTTCAGTGTCAGTTCTCTATTGACACTGGCACTGAAATAAGTTTATTCAAGATATCCGCTTCATAAGCAAACGCCTATGTCCGCACAAGTGAAGTTTCAATAATTACCGGAGTGACCCTAACGCGGATTTACACCGTTGGTACAACCGAATCGGAACTCTTCAGTAAATTTGTGAAATTCCAGGTAGTGCGACATACTTTCCCCATTCATTTAGATGGAAGAAAAGGAGAAAACAAATATCTCATTTCATCACAATGCTTTGGTGACAGAATCAAGGCCTATAGATCCTATACCTTTCAAAGATTTTGAATCTATGGAAGCTAGAGAATTATGGGCTCCTAATATAAAACTATTCTAACTCATTCAGGCAGGTAAGGGGTTGAAGCCGGTCCTCCGGCTGAAAGTAGTAGTAAAGATGAATCTGAAATTGAGGGAGAAGGAAGATCGGAAAACTGATAAGGGTTATTCAGTCTGAAATAAATGAAAATGTGAACGAAGGAAAATCTGTAAGCGATTCTGAAAATAAAAACAACAATGACCCAGACTGCACTGTGCTCGGCTGGTCCATCTCCTCCACTTTCAATTACAGTACCACAAGCTGGGACTGCCATGCTGAATGTAGGCATGACCTATATTCATTTATGTGATACTCGCGCCACCGCGCCTGCATTGAACAATGACACAAGCATTGACCTAGTCTCACGTGCGAAAACAATAACACTTGACCGTGAAGCTTTAACATACCATAGAATTAACGATGTACATTTTATATCCATGGATTGCGAAGTAACTACTTCCATCAAGAAATTGTTAATAGGCAATGGCGCTATAGACCCAGTGAGTCTGATGATCATTGCGAGAACTTTTCACGCGGTGTATTATCGGATTTGCTACTTAAAATCTTCGATGAAACCGGAATGAAAATCACTTCATGTACTGGAAATATTGAGGTCCCTCTAGAAGAATTAATATTCAAAATTATTAAAGAATGGCATGACAGCCTGGTTGCTGCACAAAAGGGTGTCACCAAAAGGTACAATAGGATACGTGAATACACATGGCCTAACTTGCGATCTGACGTCACGGAATACATAAGATCTTGTCCTGTCTGTAATGAGAATAAGCTTGTGCGATCTTGCACGTGAAAGCCTTTGCTCATTACCGACACTCCATTGAGCACGTTCCACACAAAGTTTTGCTCGATACAGTAGGAAAACTACCTACTACGCCGGATGAGAATTGTCACATTCTGTCTATGCAATGCTATTTAAGCAACTATGGCATCGCAGTAGCAATTCCAGATATCTCCTTAACGACCACATCTCATGCAATGGCCACAAATACTGATAGGGGAAAAACATTTATTGGTCATTTCCTAAGAAGATTGGCCAAGATGTTTCATGCTTAGGCCTCTAACCTCGACGAAAACCTCGAAACGTGTGGGACCTATCTCCAGTATCTGATTAATACATTGATAGAAATTATGAAAATAGCTGCAAATAATCTACTAACAGCTACAAATAGATCCAAGGTGCAATATGATCGGAAAAGTAACCTTAGCAACCTTAAAAAAATTCGACTCACCATATGAAGGACCTTACGAAGTAAAAAAATTCAAGCTTGGTCGAAATGTCACTTCAGAATTCAATGACGGTACCTTGATCACAAAATATAAAGATAAATCGAAGCTAGTAAATTTGTGACTGGAATGGGCCTTTAAATTATTGAACGAAAATTTCCTATTGGACTAAGGAACTTATGTAAACGTTTTTACCGACGGGTCATGTCTCGGTAATGGAAAGGATATTGCTTAAGTGGAGGTAGATGTGTTGTTCAGTGACAATCATCCCCTAAATATTTCCGGGAGGCCATGGGAAGGCAAACATGCGATTCGGCTGAAATCGAAGCAGTAACGCTAGCAGCAAAGCAAACATTGAGAACTGGTATTAAGAAATTGAGAATAAATACAGAATCCCATTTTCTTATAAACAGTTACATTCAACTGTTGCCACAGTGGCAAACTAGCAATTGGTTCAAGTCTAATAAATCTTTGGTAATTAACAAAGATAAAATAGGGCAAATGAACGAAGTTCTTTTGGCAATACAGAACTGCATGGAAATACCAACTTGCACATAAAGGCATTCACCCTTTTCCAGGTAACTATCGCAGCTGAATTAATAAAATCCAGTTTTAGACCAACATCAAAGTTTCAAAATTAACAACATGGACCCTTCAAGGACGATGATGATCCCCGCAGTCGTCCTAGCAGTCCTAACAGACGGCTGGGGGAGTTACGTCAATTCGTCTTTACAACGAAGTACTGGAATTTACTTCACTCGACTATCGACTCTCCAAGTGACGACTGAAACTCGGAGAATGTCAATTTTTCTGGATACACAACAGATGCTGAAGCATCTTTCTGAAATACCTCTATAGCTGGAAGAAACCCTTCGCGAATGTAAATCTCACGACTGAAAGAGATGCGAAGAAGACTTAAATTACCAGTAAATAGATAGTAAAGTGCTTGTTATGCAAAAATTGACTGAAAAATCGAAACTTGAAATTGTGGAAATGGGTTACGTGAATCAGCAAGATCCCAGCAAAGTCACAACAATTCTGAGAAGAAAAGAAGGAGTTGTAAATTGGCTGGAAATTTGGTTTTTTTCTTCGAAATATAACCTAATGATACAAAGTAGGATGTGCAAACAAATATTCGTGATAATATTTTTCATTTCTCATATTTTGTTTGTGAAGAATTTTGCTGATTTAGGCGTACGCGTGTTTATGTAGACTTTTGATCGAACCCCACCGGTTCCCCTCCTAAACAATCGTCGAATTTTGCCATACCCCCTCCCCCCTACATGCCAAAATAATCTACGTGGTATATGGACGACCCCTAATCACAAATCTAAGCCTACTCCAGCTGCAAATGACGGGGGTTTTCTCGAACCCTCAAACCATAGACGAAACATTGACTCACCAAAACATCACCTTGCAAATGAAAAAATTTACGCATGCGCTGAATGTAGGACTGGATGAACATTAACATGCTGTCGAGCAGTTTCTCGAAGCTATCCAAGCAGCCAGAGAGGGACAATTACACCCTTCTCTTATTACCGCCAAGCAGCTTGAACAAGTAGCTACGGACATTCAAGATCGTGTCCCGGAATAAGAATTTCCCGTATCCGCTCGAGCAATGAACACTTTGGGCATCAAGAAAATATCCCACACCACATCGATCATGCGCGATGGAAAACTAATAATATTATTAGCCTAACCGTTGGTGTACCACAATACGTATGAAGTATTTGATGTGAATCCATCGTCAGTGATGCAACCCTTCGCCAATGCAACTAAAAGGCCATATATCCAACCACCATCCACCCATTTGACTCTAGAAGCCGATCAACGGATATATTCTTATTACCAATTCATCAGCAAAGAGTCTACAAATTTGCGGTATATGGATTACTTAAAGTCAAAGACCGTAATGAAAGTCATTATCCATAATCGGGACATGGTTATATTCACTCCAAACCAGAGAAAATGTACGTTTAATCTGTCTGAAAAAACCAGCAGCAAACCTGCAAATACAAGGCGCCGGACTCTCAACAAACAGCCGGAGGATGTACATTACCTACAAATTCCATCACTCTACCCAATATATTAATGGAAGAGGCCCCTAGTGAATATACCTATACACCCGAATCACACCTAAATCACTATCACGGTCCGTACGGCACTTGAAGGTACCACTTGCACTTCTTTGGCGGTTATCCCATATGTCGTTTTTGAATTCAAAATAAAACATAGAAAGACCGGCAAAATTCAGAATCAAGAACCTCCGATCTCAGAATCCAAAAACAAAATATTACGTAGACGAACAATGTCGTATACACCCACAGAGGAAAACACATGGTCAACAGAACATTGGAGTCCAAAATTACTCTGCATGATCAAATATGACACGAAGGAAGAGTTTCGAAGGGCGTACGAGCAAAAACGACTGGAGAAGAGCCGCCAGCAGAAATCAAGACAGCAGAGACTGAAACATAAGATAGAAAAAAATCTTTTACTTCTATGTCAGAAGTAAACGACAGCAATATAACATATACACGTATGACGCGTGAACGTGAACCAACATATAAATGAATAAATATATGTACATGTATGCATATAGCGAAGAAAACAAAGTCAGCACCCTTAATTATTGACTATCAAATTCTAAAAAGATGACCAGATGGTCCACAACCTAAAAAGAGCAAGACCTTAGGAACTGAATCTAGAATGTCCTAGACTAATGCTGAAGCTGGATGAAAACATCTAAAAGCTGCCATACGTTAATAATGCAAACCTATCAGGTTTCATAATCGCTCGGAATATTTTTAGCAAGGCATTTATTTTCTCGACATAATTGCCATGAAAATGTGCAATATAAAATGATACACTGGAGAACATTACGTAAACTGCAACGTTGCCTCGTAGTGATCTAAATACTTTTAATCTTCGAAATTAAACAAATTCCAATACGACTGTCGAAATGTGAAAACCTCAGAATTCCAAGTTGGCAAATGTTTAGCATAATGCAGATCTAGCTATCATCAATTTCTAAACTCTTCTCAAGAAGTTATGAAATTGCTGACATAAAGCAGCCCCGCATATGAAGTATACAACCGTTTGACATCGAATACATAAACATCTTTTAGAAGTCTAAGTAATCGATGACATGAAACAAAATATAAGATGAGAATTCAATATATAAGATGTTCGAGGAGTCAACCAGATTATAAGTATTAAGTTGATGGTGGTAAAAAATCAGACAGTGTTTATTACTGGTCAACACAGTAGTAGCAGTAATCAACATTCTCTGATTTTTTACCACTATCAACTCAATAAGATGAGAATATCAATAATACATTAGCAGTTTCGCGATCTTCCTCTCAGAAGATTGGGGAGCTATCGATGCTTATGGCCTCCGACCAACATCACGGTTACATTTTCGCGACCTCAATGACGAAAATGTAACCAAAAGTGGACCCTTTCGCCAGATAAATATGGAGATCAGAATTTCGAGCTTCACACTTCTCTTTCAACCGTCGTTGTCGTAATACGTATCACGGGAAAAGTTGGAAATCTTCGGCGTGGGCCTGTCCGAGGGCTGATCTCAAACGTTTTCCTCTTGCCTGATGCGCAGATAGGACGGTGGCTAGAATTAAGGAAAAATATTTCTTGTCAGGAATGCGCAGATACGTTAAAATGCACATAGCGTCGTGCATAGAGTGTTTACTCGCTAAAAGTTGTACGCAGTAAGAGATACAAAAGCGTCTATGACAGTTAAAGGAATCGAGGAATTTTGTTAATAGTATTAAATCGCCACAAAAAATAATTTCAGATAGGGGTACGAGCTTTACCGCGAACATTTTTGAAGATTTTTTTAAAAGACCAAACTATGAAGAAACTTGAGCGAGACTCAAATACGTATGTCCGCAAAACTACCGTACACGCGTCGTTTGTAGCTTTGTATGTTTATATGCCAAGGTTTGAAGAAGTTTGAACTAGGTTGTTAACTACAAGTTCGAGAAGTATAGAATTCCAGAAGGAATAAGAGCCAAGATTAGGGAATCAATCGAAAAAGAGCAAAAGAAGTCAAAATCACGCTACGATCAATCGCATAACAAAAATGTAAAGTACGAGATCGGAGATATTGTTTTTATTGAAACTAAGCCAGCCTCTTCTGGGAGTCAAATAAGCTTAAACCTCGCAGAAAACGACCAATGGTTATCGTAGCAAAATTACCGTCTGATGGCTACGAGATTCAGAACTTAAATTCCAAGGGTGATTTTATTAAGAAAACTGCGCATGTCAGTCAAATTGGCATTTGGGGGCCGAGTCAGATGGATGAGTCTTGCAGTGACAATTCTATAGACGATAGCGAACGAGCAGATAAAACTAGACAAGCGAATGACTCTACGAAAGAAACTTCCGATAGCGGAGTCGAACGAGAAGATCTTGTATCAGTTTCAGTCGACCAAGAGCCAAACTAAGAGTCTGCACTTGCAGATCAAGCTAATGCACTTGTCAGGCCAGTAAGAGAAAGACGTCGACCCAAAAGATTTGATGATATGTTTGTGATTGAAAATCTCCTGTAGATGTCAAGTTGTATGTTATTCCTAAGATTTCTTGAGTTTGTACTTATGTTTGATAACAAGCATCTTGTACGGCTGGCCAAGTATTATAAATTTTATTATTATGCAGTAAAGTATTTTTAAAGCGGAACCCTTTGTTAAATTAAAGTATTATGCTACTGAGCGCCGGTATGACTCAGGGGCCTAAGCTGGGACAGTTGTGGGAGTCAGTTGTTTTCTGCGGAGCGTGTAAGATATCTAGACTATAAATTGAAATAATTCATTCTCATTAATTTCTAACACATGTAATGATAAGTGTTCTCTCATAGATATGGATTTGGGAAATTTGACTTCACGACAGATTTACTGTCTTGTAATCAGGAAATTTGTCCCAAATGTACACGTTGGCACCAATCCTGTAACAGCAATAAACCTGAAACAAATTATGTTATTTTCAATAAAAAAAAAAAAAAGATTTCAAAAGACGCTACAGGCGAAATTATTACTTCTTGAGTTGGACCAATTACAATTATACTTTTTTCAATCTTTAGTCCTTTTGTATCAAAATAATTCGAATCAATGAAATTCCTCGAGATAAAATTTGCCACAGATCCCATGTCTACAATTGCATTTATTACTCTGCTTCTCATTTCAGCGCGAATCATACGTTAAATCATTATATTTTTGAAATGGATGGGGATTCCTGAAAGCGAAAGGAGAATTACGTATCCTCAGCGAATCTAGAGTTGCTAGAAATCGTAGACATATAACGTCATTAATCAAGCTTGTCTAATCATACTCATTCTAAATTGAAGAAACTTAAAATGTTTAATTCCTGAATCAAATTATCGGCTCGGGCCTCTTGTAGGACTGTCTTGTATTTAAAGCACTCATGTATTCTAGCTTTATATTGTGCAATTTTCGCTTCGATCGAAATTCAGTTTGGGTTTCCTAGTCTTAATCAATGCCACAATTCTTCGAACAATATTTGTTTAACAGTGGATGTTTTCTTTCAATTTTAGAATACACAATTTGTGCTCTTTAATTTTAATTACGAAAATTCACAAACTCATTATGAGCATTATCATTATCCGAGAATTCATAATTTCATTATTTTGAAATAATTATTGTTTCATTTCTGCATTTTGTGTGCAATACAAAACGGCTTTTTGGATGAGCTCCAAAAGTAAAACTCTGTTTGAAAATCCTCCTTGAATTTAAAATCTCGTAAAGCGCATTCATATTATAATTATAATTATAATTGAACTTTAGGTGTGGGTTCTTGAGCTCCCGAATGAAAACGTTTTAAAAAAGAACTGATGCCTTCGTTCAAAATAAGTGACACTTTTCATCAATGAAATTCGGAAAGCACAAAGAGTTTTAATTCAGATGAATCACTTTATATTTTAACAAAAATATCTTTTGCACTCAAGTTATTCTTTTAATTATCAATTATTCTGGATATTTCCTTTCAAAGAGGATTTGACACATTTGGATTCGCACCTGAAACTAAATGGATCAAATTCTTCCAAAATGGAGAAAAACTCATCGCAACGCCTTCACCAAACACCTCATTCTCGATAGTGCCAAGCAAAGATTTGTCCCCGCAAACGCGGAAAATCGAATGAACGTTTTGCGAGCATCGACTGGGCCTCTCAATCCTTCGGACTTTCAATTACCTTCACGATATTCAAATTAGCTAAACTTCACTCAGTGCCGTCGTGATTGTGAGTATCCCCCGTTCTTGAGTTTATATTATAAAATTTCAATATGCAAATATTCTGCACTGCTTCAGTGCCCCCCTAAACGAATAAGTCTCTCAAATTCTTGAAATATTGTTTCATTTAACAATAAAGAAAAAAAGTATTTGCTCTTGATTCTAAGTAAATAATCTGATATTTAATTGTTTATCAGAATAAGGAATAAGGATAATTGAGAGTGAGTAAGTAGAGTAATAAGCTCTGAACTATGAGTGGGGCTCTGGACTTTAGTGCCCTCCTACACGGATGCAATGGATGAAAAAAAATTATACTTTTCTAGATTTCAAGTATTGATTTTGTAAAGTACCGGTTAACCGTGTGTCCCTGAATGAATTGGTTCAAAATTTTTGAAGACATTCGTTTATATTTAATCACGCGGTTTTTTATATTTTCCCCATCCTGTTAAATCGAACGCCTAGAGAAATTGAATAACGTAATATTACATTTATTTATTTTAATGTTCGGTTTATAAAAACGTGGTTCTTAAATCTATAAATCATTTGGATTTTGTACCACATTCTCATTATTTACAGAGTGGAACTGTTTGTTGCTTATTTCATTTTTATTCTTATGGATATCTACTTACATGCTTGATCTTCTATTCTATCTCAATTCTTTAATTATTAATCTTCTTGGCTCTAAATTCTAGGTTCTAGATTCTTTTCTGTAGATCTTTTTATTTATTTTTCATTCACTCAGTCATTATTATACTGAACCTATTTATTGCCTATAGTTTTTTGTATTATATCTCGACTATGTACATCTTGCGTAATAATTTTGACTAAGGCTCAAAGTAGAAATTATTACATTTAGAAACTATTCTCATTCTCTTCTCTCACAATAGTTAGTTAGATCTTGAGTATGGAAATGTCTTGCATTTTTGTTAAAAATATAAACCTCTATAATTAGATTTCCTTGTCAAATATATATCCTATTGCAAGAATCCATCTTTTCGCTATTTCTGGGTTTCTCCATGTTGCAAGAAAGGACCGGAGGTCTAACTGGGTGTTTTCCCCTCTTTCTCACTTTGTTTAATATATCGTAAGGGGGCTCAGTGGGAGGTTTCGGCCACTCTTTCCAGATTAATCTTTTATTCTCAGCCCTCGACTAATTTTTTATGTCTCCAAATGAAGATTCACAAATACATTGATGAGTATGCTGCATTACAATTGCTTGAGTACGTCTGTTTGACGCTGAAGGTGGCTCTATGTTATTATTATTGATAATATTTGTTCTATTTCAGGACATAGCTTAAGAATAAAGTTTCTGTCTTCATCCTGTGGCTTTGAACTCTCTGGTAAGACTTCTGATTTCAAAAAACAATCTTTGATAAACGAAATTTTGTCCGCAATATTGACTCCAATGAGATGTAATCATCTGAAGGTTTAGGCCCGAAAGTACTGACAAGAGAAATTTTAACACTTTTTACTCTATTACAAACAATTACATTTTAAGAAGATAAATGAGACGTATTATCATTTTGACTGAGGGCCTCACTAGGTTCTTTTGAATTTTTTTTCTACATTAAATTCCTCACGAGGGCGTTTTTCTGATCTTTTATCCATATCTTCTTTATCTTTTTCTCTGTATTTGTTTCTTTCAAAACTTTGGCATTATTTATTATTTCGCACTCCAAATGCCTCGAGCCTGTTTGCCCACTTTTTGTTGTTATTACATTTTTTCAGATTCGAATCTTAAAGTTTCCCTGGCCAATTTGATCACAAAACAGGTCTTTATCTTCTAGACATTGTTACAAACATCAAGTTGGTTTGCTCGTGTTATTCCGCGAAGTTACATTTTGTTAAGCGTTTCGACTTAAATTATTATTACCATTTGCTTGTCCTCTTGTCCATTTTCATGAATTACATCCATTGGACCGTTGTTTTCCGGCTTATAGATTCCATTTTCTACGCTACCATTTAAATATCCCTGATTAGCATCATTTTGAGTATAGGAATTTGAGTAATAGTGACCATTTGACCATTGACTTTAATTATGTTGATAATTTCGTGACCGATCAGCCAATGCACCTCAACCTGAAGCCTGATTATTGAATCCTTGATTTTGTCGATTTTCATGTTCACGATTTTGGTTGCCGCGACCTCCATTATTAAGATAACCTGGATTTCGTATGTTATTAAAACCTCGACTTCGTTCATCAAAGCGTCCACGATTACGATAGACTTGAATTTTGTTGGCACGGCGATCTTGGCCATCATAATCGCGACTATAATTATTATTTGGTTGATTTTAATAATTATGATCGTTTTGGCCATTATTTTTTTGCTCATTATTTTCAAAACTTGCGCTTCGGCGATCGCTCTCAAAATAATTTTGTTTTCGCTATTCCCGTGAATAAGCTTAATTTTAATATCTATTATTCCCAGCGTAATTATTTCTACCATCGCGAGGATAATTAGGATTTCTTTCGTAATAATGTTGGTCATAGACAAAGTTATTGCGTGTTAAATATTGTTCTCTGTAGTTTAATGCCCCTGCTTGGTCCAGTGATTCCAAAAACTCTATAAATTCCTCGGTCGCTTTCACGTTTCAAATTATAAAGGCGGCCCTCATGTCCTCTGTAAAGTGTCTCAAGAGACTTGCAATTATTTTGCATTCCGAACGTGGTTTAATTAAGTCTCTAGCGTTGTTTATCATTTTTATCACGTATTCTGATCTTGAGAATTTTCCCTGTAAATAATAACCATATTGCAAATCTTCTTCGATCTTAAATCTGATACCGTCATTCCAAAACTTTTCAATAAACTTTTGATGAAATGATGATTAGTCATCGCTCATATCGAGAACCATATTCCATCACTCTTTGACCATGCCTTCTAGACACGATTGGATTACAAAGTAAAAACCGTGCCTGCTAACGTCTACGGCTCTATTTTATTACAGTAGTTAAACTATCCTCGGACAAGCTACCCCCTAGTTTAGTCTTGACCAAGTGGTTAATAAAACCTGATTCATAAGCTCATATAAGTACAACGCACTAGGTGATGTTTAAGTGATTTCGGAGATCGACTTTGTCGCAATACGCACGAAAAGCTGTCCATGTTTTTAGTTTTTGATATAACCATTCTCATCGGTGGGTGGCGAACTACAAAATATCATAGCGTGGCGTTAAATAGTCCACGAGTGTCGGTAGAGCTTCTCTAGCGTGCATTAAAAGTAACATTCAATGCTAAAACGATGAATAGATGTTCATCTCTCAACCTTAGAACTTGGATGCAAAAATAATTGGAATCAAAAAATGTAATACCCAAAAATAATGATCTAAGGATACAAAGTTATTTATTGTATTCAATTGTGTATTTTTAGAATGAAGAAAAAAAAGGTTGTAAAAGGAGTTTACGACGTATAACGTCATTTAAGCTGCACGTCAACCATTAATTTAAATAAATGTAGCTTCTCGCGAAGTGGCTTGAATAGAAAAAAGTGCCTTGTCATACGATTTAAGTTCGAGAAGAAGTCTTCATGCTTCTTCCTCCACTAGATGATATCAAAGTTTCCAGTAGTTCGTTTGGTGGCTAAATTTCGATCTATTTCATCGCGACATTCATCTTTCAATCCAAGCTGAGAGGATATTGCTGGAGTTTCTTTTTTTCTAAAGAGCGATCCGATGTGCAGGTCATCAATAATAGACTAACAGACAGACAAAAGAATGTAGCACATACATTTAAAAAGGAATGACCGAGCTAAAAGAACATCTAGACCTGGTCCAGATTGAGCGATAGATCCAAAGAAAGGTACAGGATAGCCTGACAGGCCTTCTCTGACGTCATCAGCAGAATTGTTGATTGCTCGCAGCAGGAGAAGTAAGAGAGCACACCAGCAATCGAAAGGAGATATGACTCCTCTGAGGGTTGGAAGTGCTGGAAAAGAGAAAAAAGGGGAAAATGAGTAGGCAAGAAAGAAAGAGACGGCTCTAAAAACAAGATCAGGAGCATTATTATAAAACCCGCGGACAGAAAAAATCTATGAACTTGGTGAAATTCGGAAAAAGATTAAACCAGAGAACACGAGCACGGGCATTAAGGCTATCCGTCAAACAAGAGCCGGATGTATTTTGCTAGAACTGGGAAACACACAAAGAACCGCAACGACTTTACAGAAGCCCTAAAAAACGCCTTCAACATAGCCAGATGGAAGGACATCATGTACGCACTTCAGCATACGTTCCAGGTGTCGCAGTATCTCCTACGGTTGGTGAAAAATTACCTGAAGGATAGAGTTCTGCTGTACGATACCAGCGACGGTCCTCGTAGAAGAGAGGTTACGACAGGAGCCGCACAGGGGCCATTCTGGGGCCAGACCTCTGGAATATTTTCTACGATGGTATCCCGCGAATGGGAATGCCCAACAACACATCTCTGATAGGATATGCAGACGACATCGTGGCAACCTTCACGTCGCGGAACATGGAAAAGGCGCCAATAAAGCTTAACCAGTTTATGC
Source organism: Melikaiella ostensackeni (assembly GCA_032362435.1). Taxonomy (NCBI): domain Eukaryota; kingdom Metazoa; phylum Arthropoda; class Insecta; order Hymenoptera; family Cynipidae; genus Melikaiella; species Melikaiella ostensackeni. The sequence goes on from JAUMHM010094567.1 coordinate 15,465, forward strand.
GTCGAGTGTGCTGCACGACTTGAGCCTGGCATTTCAGAACACAGAGATCGTGATTCTTACGAACAGGAGAATCGAAACATACATCCAGCTAAGTGTTGGAAACGAGATGATACAGACTCAAAAGGCAGTCAAACATCTCGGTATCTTCTTATATACAAAACTCACCTTCTGGGAGCACATTCAGAGAGCGAATGATAAGGCAGCCACAATAACGACAGGCCTAAGCAAACTAACGGCAAATGTTGGAGGTCCAAAACCGAGCAAACGCCGGTTACGAATGTTGGTCACTACGTCTATCTTGTTGTACGGTGCGGAAATATGAGCTGACGCATTCAGGATAGACAAATACAGAAGACGCGTGGCCGGAGTACAACGAAGAGCAGCGCAGAGAGTCGCCTGCTCATACGACACCGTTTTCGAACCCGCGGCGCTAGTGATCGAAGGAATAATCCCAATCGATCTGCTGGCACGAGAGAAGAAAGCAATCTTCGAGAGCAAGCCTGAGTTCCGGAAAATCGCCGGAAAGAAGAGTGTCGAGCACATACCATACATCTATGGGAAACCAGATGGCGAAACGACTCTAGAGGTAGGTGGACGTTTAAACTGATAAACGATCTCACGACGTGAATCGATCGAATACACGGAGAGGTGGATTACTTCCTGACACAATTACTATTCAACTGCAACAGATGGGCAGAAGAGAGGACGACGCTGGAAACAGACACCGGACAGATCACCCCAAAAAATATCATCACGAAAATGCTCAGCAGCGAGGAAAGCTGGGGGAAAGAAGCGGATTACGTGGAGGCAGTGTCAGGATACAAAAAAAGGGAAGAACACCTTGTGTTGAACAAAAACACTACAAGATCAGACGAATAAGTGAGCAGAATCCCTGAAGGGAACAGATAATGGTACCACCCTGAAGTAATGCGAAAGCGGTTTCCGGGCTTAATCTCTACCAAGTTGGAAAGGATGGTGGTTTTTGGTAGGTGGGAATCCCACACGTTCGGAAAGTGCGGACCTTCGAAAGTGTCTTTGAATGATTTTCCACCATTCCTCAAAAAAAAAATCAACAAAATTATAAATTATCATTACAGAGAAAGTTTATATTAATTTTCAAATTTATATAATTATAATTTACCTATGACTGACAGATCTAAGGGAAGCTTGTGACCTGGATCCAAAATTAAGATTACGGAGTAGACTCCTCTGCATTTTTGATAATGCTTCAGCAATTTATGTAGAGCTGCTTCAAGAGCGATTCTTGCTTGAATCTCAACTCCGCTTTTACAAATTTTTCGATCGAAGATTATTGGTGAGAATCATTTACAGATATTTTTTATAAAATTAACAGATTTTTTCTCCCGTGTGATAATGATGGAATGATGGAATATTTTCTCGTTCTTTCAAGTACTTTTAAGATAGTCTCAAGGCAAAATGGAACTTTATTCTATTGCTCTGAATGTATTTTGTAATTTATAAATGAAGATCAAAGGGTTTACATTTTCTTTGTACCACTCCCCTATTCCTTTACATACCACGTCATCACTTACTTGGTTGTGGGGGGACCTGCAACTTGATGTGTGTTCCGAAATACCAAGAATAACCGCTTTAAGCACTCAGAGAATCTTCTTCTCTAGAGATCGGTGGTGCCACGACTCTCCAGAGATGAACACTTTCTTGCTAGGCTAGTGTTTACTACGTGAGTCGCCGAGGCTCTTCAACAGTGCGAGGCAGGAATCGAACCCGCAAGCAGGCAAAGTGAGTCTGAAGCTCATGCCTTAGCCTACATTAAAAATTAAGTTTACATCTCTCTTTGCTGGGTTATCGTCTTTGTATATTTATTTATATTTTTCATAATGAGAGTTTTAAAGATGCCGCTTATTGTCCCAGGTATTGCGGTTTGTCGTTTTCATCATTTTCTTCTTCCCTTCTTTCAAAAAGCAGTCCTTGTAATTTTCAAATTTCTCTTCTGCTGGATCAATTGAGTATCAAAAAAAGGACCTCGCTATCTAAAACCAATTTTTGAAAATATCATACGTTGCAGCATCCAATGAATTTTTTGGTCTCTTTCGTGACTTCAGGTATATTCTCTGGGTTCTTTGCTTTGTTCGTTTCCATTTTCCATTGGTAATTTTCAACAAAATTACCCTTCACCTTCTTGTTTATAACAGATATGAGCAATATGAAGAAAGCTAAAATATTATTGTCTTGAAGTGCATCACTAGTATACTGGATTCATTCTGAAAGACTAATTTGATTGGATTGCGCTTTTGCAAACGTTTTCAGGGTGACCATTTTCTTTACTAGTCGAAATATTTTTATGATAAGTTGAATGAGTTTGACTATTCGTGGAGGAAAATGAAGTGCATAATAACTCAACATATCTAGTTTATAAAATGAAATGCCCTTGATCCATGCAAGAATGAATTAAGAAATCCAACATGTAAAGTACTGAATCCAAATTAAATTATTTATTGAAGATTTATATATAAATCATGAGTATATTCCATGAGAACGCTCAATAAAATTGATAGTAATAATCAGATAATTCATAATACGCTAGAATTCATTAGAATTCGCACGCATACACATACCACATAATTTCACATGATAAATATAAAATAGAAATTATCCAATATCCGAATGAAACTAGATCTTATCAATTCGATTCAGATCCGTCAATAAAATCGAGTAAGAAAGTCAAATGAAATGACTGAACAGGATGGTAGAATTCGATACAAAAATATCTTTATGATGGAGCATCGATGGCGATAAGAAACGGCGTTTTCGCTTAAGCTCGCACGGTGTTGGCAAACATGATTTTATCGGCGCAGCGTGACGACGATATATGAGAGCTTCCTGACGATCCAACGAAAAATCGGAGATCGATTTTCTCACTATCGTCCTATGACCAAGATTCGAAGTTCGTCCTTCTGCGACATTTTGTCGTTAATGGCCCAATGAAAAAAAGTAGTCGATTCAAGACAAGAAATTTATATAATTCGCGACCACCTGCAGAGCATCGTCTGAGTTCTGTTTGGCACAACAGACGGGAATACAAATCCATGCTTTATGGGACCATCGACCTCATCCTTTGGAGGTGCGAACATTGATGGGTCCAGCGTAATCTACTCCAGTGTTGATGAACGCTCGTTCAGGTGGAGTAATGCGGATAGAAGAAAAGTCACCCATCAGCTGTTGTTGAGTAATCCCTCGATTTCTGACGCATGGAACGCACCGATGGATCAGAGCTCGTACCAAACTGCGACCTCGAAAAATCCAGTAAGATTGACGTAACGTTCCAAGGGTAAGTTGGACACCCTCATGAAGACAACGTAAATGACAATCACGAATTATAAGAGGTGTAAGAATACATTTTGAACGCAGAATCAGGGGATGTTTCTCATCATAGGCCAGAAGATAATGTTTTAAGCGACCTCCGATACGAAGAAGTTGACCATCGAAAAATAGAGTCAACTTTATCAGAGTACTATTTTTAAAAATCTGAATTTTATTTTTCAGAGCGAAAATTTTATTAGAAAAGAAGCGGTTTTGTTCTTGCTGAATCCAGAATAGACGAGCCGTTCGAAGTTCTGATGCGGTTGAAGCCCTAGAGACGACGATAGAACGACATTTCAAGGCATCTCGGAAGCGAAGACACCATGCAGTGACTCGTAGTAATTTTTCCAACGATGGATAGCGACTCAGAAGCTCATGCGGCTCATCAAAACAGACTGCGACATTGACTATGACTCGACGTTCTTCCTTTGTCACTGAGTTCTCTGAAGGACTAAGTGGAGATGATGGCCACTCTTCTTGGTTTTTAAGCCACTGAAGACCATACCACCAGAGCGAAAACTTTGAAAGTTCGGAAGCTAACAAACCGCGAGACGCACAGTCAGCTGAATTGTCTTCACCTGGCACATGATGCCAAATGGCTGATGGAACGGTTGTTCGGACTTCCGATACTCGATTCGTGACGTACGTCATCCATCTTGTAGGTACAGCCGAAATCCAATGAAGTGTGGTCATTGAATCAGACCGCAAATGTAAAGCAGCATCAAACCGAAGTAGACTTTGAAGAAGAGCGACGAGACGGGCTAGCAAAACCGATGCACATAGCTCAAGACAAGGAAGTGGAACTGTTTGAACAAGAGCGACCTTCGTCTTTGAAGATATAAGTTCAACAAAACAATTTCCGTACGTTGAAATTGGTTTTAAATATACGACAGCACCACATGCCTTCTCAGAAGCGTCAGCGAAGCCATGAAGTTCGAAAGAGCACAGCGAGGAACGAAATCCTATCCACCGAGGTATCTTGACTGCGGAAAGATGAGGAAGATCTTCATAATACTCCATCCAACGATGACGAACTTCTTCAGGTGAAGGATCATCTCAGAATAAATTAAGGTTCCTGAGTTCCTGTATAAAAATCTTTGCGATGATGATAACAGGCGCCAACCATCCTAGAGAATTGAATAATTGGGCTAACCGACTGACAACAAGGCGCTCAGTGATGACACGCTTCATAGGCCTTTAGATCAACCTGGAAAATAAAACAATCGGTACTAGGTTCCCAAGTTAACCCAAGCATCGAGACCGAGGTTTCTGACTCCCAAGAAATTTCCTGGGACAACGCATGGAAATCTTCCGGAATGCGTTGCATTAGCTCATGACTATTGGAATTCCACTTTTTGAGCGGTAAACCGCCCGCCGTTAAGAGACCACGTAGTTGATTGTATAATTAGGTAGCATCTTCCAAGTTATCCGCTCCTGATAAGACATCATCGACATATATACCTGTTTTTATCACCTCAGCAGCAAGAAGAAATCGATCTTCTTCATCAAGACCAAGCTGCTGAACGGTGCGAAGAGCCAGAAATGGAGCGCAAATCAGACTGTATGTGACAGTGCTAAGTCGAAACACTTGAACAGCCTCATTTCGACTTTCGCGCCACAGAATAAGCTGGAGATCCTGATCATCTTTTTGGATCTGCTAACTGAAGACCAGTGAGATGAGGCCAATCCTCAAGACGAATTTGATGCTCTGGGCGTTTAGAAATCAAGTTTGGAAGAACAAGAGCCCGAAGCTGAAGTTTAAAGCCCGACTCGAACCTTGGTGAAACAACGACGTTGACTGATCCACGAGTCGTTCCCGATTTACTTTCTCTCATTCCTAAGAGCTCAACGGGTCCTCTGCGACGAGGGAGTTGAAGACTTTGAGCAAGGGACTCAGAGATTATGGACACCTCCGAGCCTTGATCAATAAATGCTCGAACATACTTCGTGTGACCAGAGGATGTGGTCACGTTGACCATTGCCGTTGTCAAGAGAACCAGTGGGGATTTGTCTTGAGTGATCTACATCACCGATACAGCATGAGCAGATTGTGATTGATGAGATGTTGAAGATATAGTTGGTATCACCGAAGAAAACTGTCCTGAGTTTGAAGATGGGTCATGAAGCACTGTATGATGCTTCGCCTGACAAATCTGACATACATTCTTTGAAGCACAATTTTGGAACGAACGCGACCCTAAACAGTTGGTACACAATTTTTGTTGCAAAATAAACTCTTCTGTGCTACAGATTGACCTTTGAACTGCGGACACGATATTAGGAAATGCGATGCACGACAGAAAAAGCACTTTTTTCCTGATTTTGCTTCTTTGTAAGTTGCTCCTTTACTGGCTGCTCTGTAACTGCGTTGACGTTGGCTGTTGTAGAATTTGACGACTCCATGGACTTTCCGAACGTTTTCTTTTGAAACAGAGACTTAGAAGATTGCTGAAAAGAAAACTGATTAGACTGCTTTGGAGTAGAATCTAATACTTCCAAGATCCGAATTCTGGTTTGTAAAAATGTTTTCAGTTGATCAAACGTTAGAGGATTCGAGGTATTTCCGAGAGAGGTTTCCAAATCGCGGCGACACTGACGATCTAATTTTTCTACGGTAATATATACCAGCCACGACGACCACTTGTCGACTGGTTCTTCCAATGCAGATAATGCTTCGATATTATCCAGAGTTGCATTATAAATTTCCTTCAGAGCACTCGAAGACTCGGCTTTAATTTGCTGAATTGAAAAAATCTCAGTCAAATAAGAGTTGATGAGAACTCTTTTGTTTCTGAAGCGCTCCGTGAGTAGATCCCAGCAACGTTGGTTATTGCCTTCAGTTACCGGAATTCGATGAAGAAGTTGAGCTGCTTCACCTGTAAGACTAGATTTCAAATGATGAACCTTCTCTACTAACGAGACTCCAGGATTTGAATGGATCAAAGATGTAAACATACCCTTGAAGTTTTCCCACTCCGTGTAATTGACCGAGAATTTAGGTAATTCAGTCTTCGGCATTCATCGGTACGATAATCCAGCAATTTGTGGAGCTGAATCATTCATTGACGTGGAAGCAAGATCATTCGAAAGTTTGTCCAATTTATCCATAAAGGGTCCCTTCGCGATTAGAAATGCTTCTTCGGTGGTTGCATAGAAATTGCTAGTAAAATCATTATTCGTGGCATTCTGATCGCGAACTTTCACTAATTCCGAATGCTGTGCCTGAAAACGCATCCAATTTTTCTCTGAGGACTCAAGTCTTGTGGTCAAAGTTCCTATAGTGACCTGCTTTGATTTTTGAGTATTTTCAAAGGCACTTCTGACCCGAGAGCAAAGCTCGGTTTGCTCTAAAAAGTAACTCGAAATAGACATCGTGCACAGACAAGAAGCGGCACGCGTTGAAATGAGAGTCCGCGAATACAATTTCTAAAAAATAATTAAAATTGTTTGTTACAAAATCGACAGGAGCTTGTTTTGAAACCTTCTCGAAAAACTGAGAAAATCCCTCCTGAATCGAGAAAATGCATCCACTTAAGAGTCACAAAGGTCCCAAACTTTCATCAATGCACTGTCATAAATTTAGAAAATTCTTGACAGCGTCTCACTCATAAAACTGTCACAAATATCGCAAAAGAGAATCATCCAAGTCACAATGCACTGACGATTTACACTGCACTATCAGTCAAAAAGTTAAAAAGACACTTATTTATTTTGACCCTAGCATGTTATACCAGAATTTGTGCGAATGGTCCTCGCACAAACGAACCGAATGAATTAAAAGAAAGATCCGGCTCGAAGGACCAATGTTTTGAACACTAAAAAATAAGAAATTGTAACCATGTGACGACTGAACTACTCTGGCAGGGAGACACGCATGTTAGGTCAATAACAATCACAGCACTTCAAGTAATAACAATGACGCCGGAAAGCGCGGTCTTCATTCAGAAATAAATAAACTGACAAATTTATAAAAGTAATAACTTGTTGCTTGGCGAACGCAGGCTGACTCGACGATGAGAGAAATTCGAAAACCAAGCAGTGATACTGTACGTGAGTGAGTACATAGTACATAAGCTGTAAAAGTGCGAAAGAGTACGAGAATGATAAGACCGGCCAGACATGAAATTAAGAAATCGATAGTCGGCAGACCACAAGGTATACCTTTGAACACGATAAAAATAAAGTATAATATCAAGTCGTGGGAATAAATATATAAGGAGAATTCACTGAGATAAAAATAGGAATACAATTCGAAATTCATTAAAGAGTAAAATCACATAAGACAGTGAACTAAAGCCCAATTCACAACAAGATACAATGCTCATCTGTACTTGTTTACGAGCATTAAACAATTTCCACGATTCGTGGCTTATCCCCAATCGAATAAAAATTATGAACATCTAATTTGATAGCAATAACTGGTAAAAACACTAAATAGAATTCTAATGATTATTTGTAAATATTTTAAATCTTGAAAAGTTTTAGGCAGGTAGAAAAAGTAAATCTTTACACAGAATTTTTTGTGGTTTATCCTCAATTTAATAAAAAATTATTCGAATTGAAATAGTTAATAACCATTGATAACAAGCTAGTTTAATAGTTAGAGTTGTCAAGCAGTCGAAGTTATATGCCTAAAAAGATTTAGTGGGGTAGAAAACATCAATTTTCTCAAGGATGCTTCATGGCTCATCCCTTATTCAATAAAGATTGTTAACGTCGAAATCATTAATAACAATACACTCATACCCCGTTAGTGTGCCGGCTTCTCGGTCGTTCACGCTTCAATGCTTCTGTCTCCCTCCCCCCCCTGAGCGTTCCTAGAGGGAAGGTCCACAATGGGAGTCGTGAACGTTTACGTTCGGACGTATGTGCGCATTTGATGTCATACGCACGTTGTTACCAATAGTCACAGCGCGAAAATGAAGAAAGCGAAACAGTAAAACTGCTTGGACAGTTGGCAACAACGAACGTATGACGCCAAATAGGCATATACGTTCGAACGTCGACGTTCATGGCTCCCATTGTGGACTTACCCTGATAGTCTATGCTCAAGGTCTTCGCTCGGTCAGTCAGCGACGTCTTAGAAGTTATTTACATCGCCAGTCTCCACGCATATACTTTTGTACGTACAGGGTTCAGAGATTATATATGCGGTCCCGAGCGTTTACTGACTCGTCACTCTAAATCCGGTTGTAACTAGGTTTTAAGAGCCCCCGTTAATGTGCCGACCAGACCCGAGAGCGGCACACTAATGGGGTATGAGTGTATTGGTAAAGAACTAATTTACTTACTCAGTTGGGTGTGAGTTTGTAATTAAAATGGCCCCCAAAAAAATTCTTTGGGCATTTTCGGTACATGTGTGCATTAAAGAGTCATGATTAATTTCCTAATCGAAATAATAAATCATCTAATAGCACTTCATTTAGCTTCATTGATGCACGCATATATGAAAAATTACCTAGTAATTTTTATTCGGTAGCATTTTTATATGAGAAAGAGACTCTGGTCGACTAAATTTGACGACGCTCTCTACTAATTTCGGTAACAATTGATAAAATCTCATCGATTTTATTAAATCCTATTAGTAGGGGTTTCAAAATGTTTTCATGGAGCGTAGATTTTGATCTTCAAAGAAGATCCTGGGCGACAGAGTTTGAAAAGGCTTCAAGTGAATTATAAGAATTAAAGAGAATTCTACAGAATTCAAAGGACTTGAATGAATTGTAAAGAGTGGAATGTAATTCAAGGAGTGTAAGAGAATTTTGCAGAATTGAAAAAAGATGTGTACATCTTGATTCATAGTGATAGTTAACACGTCGACTAAAGTTGAATAATTTGGAATGAGTTGAAAACAATTCAATCGTTCCAGAAAAATTCAGAGAACTGAAAATACTTGATGAAAGTCAAAATAATTCAAGGTGTAATTTAAAGATTTTAAGAGAATTATAAAAACTTTAAGATAATTCGAAACATTTAAAGTAATTTCAAAGCATTTCTGATAATTCTAGAGAACTCACAAAAATCTGTAAAGCTGAATTCAATGTAATCTGTCCACCAAAATTTCATACTCGTAATTTGGTTGCTTGGGGAAAATATATTTTCAAATTTTTGTATCTCGTCGCGAATTTTCCATGTGAAGTTGCAACAGTAACAGTCACAATCCCCTGGAAATAATAAAAGCCACGGTCTCTTGTAAGTGACACATGACCTGTCGTCCATGTAACGTGTGCTTCTGATTGGTTAATTTTTATTTTCCTATCACGCAATGTATTTTTGACATTCATGCTTGTTTATTGGGCCGATAGTTGGCAACATATATTTCTTGTGAATTTTACTTTGAAATCGGCCACTTCACAACGAACGTAGCGGTAGATCTTAGCGTTCAGTGACATCTTTACTGGTTTTTTTTTAAAGATGTCGTCTTTTATTGACCCAAGTATTGAAATCGTTTTTAGAAACTTTTTATATTGGCAATAGGGTCTTATGATTATGTGATATAACATGCAGTAAACTATATAAGTAT